>JABAJV010000014.1:0-91491 GCA_018854895.1 Tricholoma furcatifolium
ACGATGATATCAGGCTGTAGCTTATGACATCTTTTTTGTTCGGAATGTCGGACTTACCTTATATAGTAATGTTCCTGATTACATAGTTAGTTCTGGAGATTTCAGCTCGACTTTCACCATTCGACCCTACACATGAAATTGTGAAGCTGACACCCCCTTGGTATCTATTACAACTAGACACACCTCTTCATCCTCATACTGGTAACATTAGAACCCCAGGTTCAAAGTTTCTTCTGGTTAAATCTTGACATTATAGCTCTTTAAAATCTGGATTGCTTCCGTCCAACGTAACGTCAACAGGCTCCACTCGTAGTACCCACTGAACATTCTAATATTACCCTTCGCCCCTGTGACGAGCACCCGATGCCACTAGCTATAAAGTCCCGATTAGAAATCCGCCCAACTTGCCACGATGAACGCTTTTTACGTTCTAGAAGCACCCAAGACATTGAGCCCTTTCGATACACATGCTAGCCTGATTTTCCTGCTTGCTGGATGACGAGAGAACGTTCTAATGCATCGTGTGATGAAGGAAACGTACAAGCAACGCGTTGAGCTGATTCTCGGGTTCTTGTGCATTATAGCGCATTGCCGCTGTCTTCCGCTTTTTTAAGACTCTTTCTCCGCCTGCATGTGGCATCGTTCCCCATAGTCCCCTCCCTCGTCGTTGGGCAACATGACAGATGCAGAACCTCTTGTCGTGGATAACACGTATGTTTTGCTTCCTAGGCTTTACTTACATCTCGCTAAATGTGGTGTTTAGCATGGGAGCGGCTCTCATTGGTGTTATTTTTGCTGGCATGTGAGTCCCCTCTTCCCACCACATAATGGACCTGGCTGAATGTAGTCATTCATTAGTCTGTATGGAGGTGAATAAATTTGCCCTTCACTCTCCGATTTCATCCAGGTAAATCCAGTCAAGTTTCGTGCATCCAGACATGGTATTACTTCGATAAATATGACAAGGTCAGTATTATATTCGCTCACCAATGTTTGTCACTGAATTGGGAGTTATTCTACTTAGGACGTCTGGTACATAAAGTCCTTAGTGGGACTTCTTCTTAGGCTCGCATCGACCTCCGTCTGAACCATCTTTCGACAGGTTGCCTGTACTTGGATGTTCGACACCGTACATCAAGCTTTGATATCTCACACAGGTAAATGGTTGCTTCAAGGTAACGTTTATATGGCTGAAATCAGTTCGCTCAGTATATACATACGTCATCACCAACTACAATAGACCGTCGAGGCTGGAAGACATGGTTTGGTAAGTAAGTTTGTTTCCCTTTTCTCTGATTATTGTTGACGACGCACGGTGTTATACAGGAGTATACTAGTGGGTTGTGCGTCAGACCTGACATTTAATTCAATCTTATGCCCTTTCGTCAGCTCGAAGTCCTTTTCAATGTAAGTGAATCACTACGTCGTCTTGTTGTTACTACTAATCATGGTTGCCAAGGGTTTTATTTGCCTCATGGTACAAAGGTCAATCTTTTTTGGAACCTCGTGATGTTTTAATCATCATAGAATCTTTTACAGCTTCCTAACACTCCGTGTCTGGCGTCGTAAGTCAATCAATTATATGTATCATCTGCGGAAGATGTTGAATGTACCATAGTGAGCAGCCACAATGTCCTGTTACTTTTCGTTATCGTGCGTTGCCATCGTGGAGCTTCTCTCATCCGTTTACATCTTTCCATTTAGATGGTCCTTGTGTTATCAGAATTCGGTGGGCGTACCTTTGCTTCTCCCTCAACTAACACTAATCGACCTCTTCTACGTATTAGCATGCACTGTCGGTTCGTCGTGTTTCTTCTTTTCCCAATGTACAACCTTATGATACGTGACAGTGTTCACGATACAAGCGTAAGTGAGGCACAAATTACAACGAAACTTTACCCTCACATAATGACGTGCTTCGTAGACTGAGGCTAACGACATGGGCACAACTCAAGCAACTTAAGGTGATGAGTGGTTTCTTAAGCTGATACGCCATTTCTAATCTACTTAACAATCATCCCAGGGCCTGTCGATGGCAGTGAACATTCTGGCTGCCCTGGGAGATGCTCTGATCGCTGGAGCCCTGTGCTTCTTCCTTCAGCGGTCCCGTACTGGGTTTAGAAAGTTCGTCATGTGGCTCACATGAACTTGGAAACGTTTTGATTTATTACACTTTCAGGTCGGATACGATGATCAGCAAACTAGTGAGATTCCTCTCTCTCAGAATTTTCCCGTCAGTTAATCGGGTTCTCTTCTAGATTCTGTTTACGGTCAGCACAGGTGTTCTTACCAGCATCTGCGCCATCGCCTCTCTCATTTCTGTGAGTAGAATATTCCGGCGACGCAGTCTCAATCTATATTTTCTAGATTCTTGTGTGGCCTTCGACTTTGATTTACGCGGCATTCTATTTCTGTCTTGGGAGATGTGCGCATCCGCCACTTTTACAGCTTTCATCTGTCGTGACGAGATTCGCAGTATACTCTAACTCTGTCCTTGCGACATTGAATGCACGGCAAGCCATCCGGGAGCTCGGAGAAGATGACGACGACCTCTCGTTTTCCTTTAGGATGCGGCCGATGTTCTCGAAGACATTTGAGAGTACCTTTCCCACCAAAACTCCTCAACAACTGAGTTCGAATGTAAGTTTAGCCATCTTGTATGAGAATGTGGACACAAAATGGGCCGATCGGACCACAGAAATGCGCGAATATCTCCATCAAGATCGACACAAGCAAGCAGTATGATCGTAATCTGACGCGCCTCGAGGGCCAACCTGATGTGAGCCACCTTGCTTCTCAATATTCTATAATGAGAATCTAAACGGGTGACATTTTATCAGTCAGCGACGACTTACGACTCAGAGTTCAAGGAATATATGGGCGAGTGAGGGTAGGATAGAATGCGGACATCATTTCTTGGAGCAGTGGGCTTTGTATTGTGGGATGTTTGTGTTACATATGTAGAGACTTGATCAGGGTTGGAAAACACTTCCTCAAACTGGTACCCGTGCTGCACAATGGACAGGTGATCCTATATCTTTGACCTCTGATCTCGTCTTCCTTCTAAACTGCAACTATTGCATATCCTGATGTGCACCGCTGCCTCGTGGGCAAGTCATTCTGAACAGCAGGATCACCTGGTACCGCACGGTTTTCACGGTTAGTCGCGATGCTCCCCGAGAAATGTCGAGCTTGACCCAGAGACATCAATCTTGCCAAATTCTAAGTCCTTCGTTAGGCTTAGTGACGGATAATCTTTCTGTCAGCCAAGGAGTGAAGAGCCTCGTGGTCCTTTGTCACCCCGATTATTATGAGGTAGTTTATATCCGCGGCCGTCCCTAAGCCGTCCCCTTGGTAAAGGAAGCTCTTCCCTCAGATATACCTTTCCAAATCTGTTCTCGATTATGCCGGTCCCGTCAGGGTCCCACAAAGGAATGTAAAATGATCCCATCTCTCTGCACCTTAAGGGTTTTTGGGATTTGCTTAAAAACGGCATGTTCGCGAATATTTTTTGCTGCATCCCCAGCGCTCCGTTCCCTGATTTTTTCAAAGCTCTTCTCTGGTTTGTCGACATGATTTCTCCAAGCGATATCAATTCTATTGATGTTCTCTGCGTCCTTCTTGGTGTATTTATCTTGAGTAAGCTTGCCCGTAAGGCGCAGCAAACTCCTCTTCCACCTGGTCCCAAGGGCTACCCATTGATCGGGAATGTTCTCGATATGCCCTCTAAGCAGGAGTGGGTGACGTTCAGCAAGTGGGGAAAAGAATATGGCAAGTCTTATTCCTCGACATCGAAACGCGCCACAACCTGAACTGACATGAATTCAGGGCCAATGACATCAATCAATGTCCTGGGTCAACCTATCCTTATTCTAAACTCGGCAAAGGTTGCTAGTGAGATGCTCGACAAGAAGAGCACCATCTACTCTGATCGTCCAGTGCTACAAATGGGTGGCAATCTTGTAGGGTGGAAGAATACCTTTGTTCTTATATCCTCTGCAGACCGCCGCTTCCGTCGTTTTCGTCGTCTATTCCACGGGGTCATTGGAACTCGCGCCAGTCTCAAGCAATTTTCGCATATCGAGCAGCTGGAAACGCACAGGTTCATCCGGCGCCTACTCGCCAAACCTGCTGATCTCGCTGTACATATTCGACAGTGAGAGAAGATGACTTGTCATGTCCTTTTTTTCTGTTAAAAGAGTCTTTCAGCACTGCAGGGGCCATCATTTTGCGCATTTCACATGGTTATGAGGTCAAGGAGACCAACGATCCTTTTGTCGAGCTTGCCGACCGCGCTACGAATCAATTCTCTCTGTCGACAGCACCGGGCGCGTATCTCGTGGATGTTTTACCACTCTGTACATTTTTTCTCCCTCTATAGCTTCTACTTATTGATCTTTCCGTTGCCTATGCGCTTTCTAGTGCGCTTTGTTCCCGCTTGGTTTCCTGGAGCCGGTTTTCAAAGAACTGCCAAGGAATGGGCTGCCACTCTTCAAGAAACGGTCGAGCAGCCGTATAATTTCGTGAAGCGAGAGATGGTAAGATATGCCATTGTTTTTATGTCTTTCTTTGCTTAGTGTCGCTAGGCAGCAGGAACAGCGCCTGTCTCGTTTACATCCAGCTTTTTGTTGGATAATAAGAACATGACTCCCGAAGACGAGTTTGATATCAAGTGGAGCTCAGCGAGTCTATATTCAGGTGATTCTTTCTGCGTCGAGGACAGGCTTCACGTTTGATTCTCACCTGTTACTTTGCAGGGGGTGCTGACACTGTATGTCTCTTGTTGCCGCAATCTAGATGGGCTCACTCGTATCCCATTAGACTGTATCTTCGATATACTCGTTCTTCCTTGCCATGACCTTGAATCCTGAGGTTGCTAAGAAGGCCCAGGCGGAACTGGACTCAGTCGTTGGCAACGACCGGCTTCCTACGCTTGACGACCGTCCAGATCTTCCATACATAGAAGCCCTCGTAAAGGAGGTCTTCCGCTGGCACGCCGTGGCTCCAATTGGTGAGCACCGATGTCAGAGGGTATCTTCTGACCGGACTTACGATGTGGGTACTAGGTGTACCTCATCGCTCGATCAAAGACGATGTTCATGATGGTTTTTTCATTCCTGAGGGGACACTCGTCATTACAAACATTTGGTTAGTACTTTTATCGTTTGCACCCTCATATAACTAGTGAACACATTAACCTTTTCTCCTAGGGGGCTTCTACACGACCCAGAAGTCTATGTAAACCCACATTTTTTCAATCCGGAGCGCTTTATTGCATCCAAGAGCAGACCAGCAGAGACTGATCCTAAGGAAATTTGCTTTGGCTTTGGAAGACGGTATGTCGTATAACGATTGTCTCATTCAATTTAATTAACGTATTATTCCAGCATCTGTCCAGGTAATTATTCGATCGCAGGTATGAAAATTTGCTGAAGCTCTTATTCAGGCAGGCACCTCGCAGATGCCTCGGTGTTCATGACATGCGCCATGACTTTGGCTGTTTTCGACATCTCCAAATCTGTCGAAAACGGTGTTACCATCGAACCTGTGCTTGAGAACACTGAAGGAACAATAAGGTAAGTCAAGATTTCTCTGCTCCCTGTGCTCTTTTCAGTTTACGTCTGACAGTCATCCCAAACCTTTCAAATGCACAATTAAACCCCGTTCCCAAAAGGCTGTTGCCCTTATTCAATCCGAAGGTATTTGACAGGGCTGCACAACCTCATGGAGTTGAAGCGCCTCGTTGTACTGCCGATGGATATTTATTACACATCTTGTCTTTCTCGTTACTTGGAATCCACATGTACCGAATATAAATTACACATATACCCTTCTCTATACATTACAACAATATCATCGAACTCAAGGATGGGTAAGTATCATGTAGTTGTAGTGGTCTCCGCTTGTCGGCATGCATCTGTCATTTCCACATCCGCATTCTCGTGCTCTAGTCGTTGTTCATTGGTGTGAGGATCTACCTGCTCAGTTTCCAGAGTTCCTTCCAGAGCAGAAACTTGTCCTGATGTACCTTCAAGAGTCGATATAGGGGGTGGCGCCTGAGAATCGTTACTCTCTGGACGGGCAGGTGCGGCATTAACAGGGACAGATGAAGGCCCAGAAACTGGTTCAATGGGAAGAGAATTCGTAGATGGTGTCACAAGCGATGATGCTGATTCTTCGTTAGCATCTACGGCGCCCATCAATCAATTATTCAAATCGAAAGTAGGTACAGGGAATGCAAACCAGGTGGAGGTTGTGATTCTTGTTCTTTATATTCGAGAAGTATTTTCTGCAAGGAGCTACGAATGCTTTCAGTAAAAGATGAATCAGACAGCAAGTGTGACTCTTCGGCCACTCGTTCGACTATTGGATATCTATGGTTCCCAAGGCGTTATTCAATACAGGTGATTATTTGAGCAAGAACGCGCCTGTCCATGTCTTCCATTAGCTCTTTATAAATGGCATCGGGTGGCATAAAGGAGATTTTTGGGTCGGAATTGAATCGCTGCTGAGCGACTTCACCAACACGTCTTTTGAGAGTTTTCATGCTGCTCTAGGTAATTTTGCATGGTTTCAATGAGCCAACGGTGTGCACTGAGAGGTGCTTACGCCTCGCACGACCTCCTCAAGCAGTTTCTGTCGCAGACGATCAAACTCTCCCGATTTTTTGAACCTGACATTCCCAGGGAAGGGTGAGAAGAGTAAACATCGGAAAAATTGAGGCTCATTACTCATTGACGAGTTGAGCAGGACTGTCGATAGTCATGACGAGGTTGAATTGGTTGAATTTGAAAAGTAAGTACCCCCGTGACCTTGGTTCGTGATTTCGAGGCTCGAGTAGATAATCGTTATCTCTACTGTTCTCGGCAACGACAAGACATCACACCATTTTTCCGTACGTTTACTCAGGTTTATACTCACTTCCACCAGAATAACTAGTTTGATAGAGGCCTGAATAGAAAACCATGGCCAACTTGGACAACTTTCCACCGCTTCGGAACGATTTGCTTTTAAGAGCGGCTAGAGGTGATTCTTGAAGGAAAACAGCACCAAGAGGGACTAATTGGCTTTACAGGTGAAGCTACTGAAAGGGCACCTGTGTGGGTTATGCGACAGGCTGGAAGATATCTTCCTGGTCAGATCTATATCATCTTCATACCTCATTTTCTGACTTAGCGTTGCTGTGGTAGAATTTCGAAAAGTGCGCGAATCGCATGAGTTCTTTGAAGTGTGCAGGACACCAGAATTGGCGACGAAAATTACTCTTCAGCCGATTCAGCGATACTCGGGGTTGGTGGATGCAGCAATCATCTTCAGTGATATCCTTGTCGTTCCTCAGGCAATGGGAATGGAGGTCCTTATGAATCCTGGACCTTCTTTCCCCGAACCTCTCGATACTCCTGCGGATGTTAGCAAGCTGACCGAAAAGGTCGATGTGCAGAAAGAGCTGAAGTATGTTTTTGACGCAATCACACAGACAAGACAAGAGCTGGGCGGTGAAGTTCCTCTGATTGGATTCTGCGGAGCGCCGTGGACGCTGTTTGCCTACATGATCGAAGGAGGAGGAAGCAAAACGCTTCAAAAAGCAAAGACCTGGTTATTTAAATATCCAGAAGAATCGGAGGCTTTGTTGGTGCGGATTGCAGATGTGTGTGTCGATTTCCTTGTTGGTCAAGTCAAGGCAGGAGCGCAGGTGAAGTTCATTTATCTTCCTCTCACCCATCGATCGCTGAAAACGATCAAATATTTTAGCTTCTACAAGTCTTTGACTCTTGGGCGGGTGAACTATCGCCGTACGATTTCTCCACATTCTCATACCCTACACTTGCCCACATATCCACCAATGTGCGGAAGCGTCTTGCTACCGAAAACCTCCCGCCAGTGCCCATGACACTCTTCGCCAAGGGAGCTAACCACGCATTAGGTTTCTTGGCAGAAAATGCTGGGTACGACGTTCTCGGACTCGATTGGGTTATTGACCCAGCAGAAGCGCGAAGGATTGTTGGTGACAAGGTGGCACTGCAAGGAAATATGGATCCCAATGTCCTGTACGGCGGAAGAGATGCCATTGAGGCAGCCGTCAAGCGGATGTCTGAAGGTTTCCGCGAGGGTAAAGGAGGGTGGATCGCGAATCTTGGACATGGAATCACTCCTGGGGTTGATCCTGAAGATTTAAGATGGTTCTTTGAATGTGTTCACAAATACTCTAGAAAGTAAGATCCACAATTTTGGAAGATGAAATATAGCACACACAAAAGCTTGCAAGCTGGAACGCGCGATTGGTCTCATTAGCATCCAAAATCAATAGAGTGGTACGTGTGTATGGAATGGTAAATGCATGAACCGTCAATGATATAAGGCTATGAATGGGTGGGGAATGGGGGAATATGCCAATGACGAGAACAAAATGTTGTGAATTAGATAAGGTATAGTTGCCCGCAAAAACCGATAATAAAAACATCCTTCCACAGCAGAGTACAGCTTAAATACAGGGAATTCCGTGTCAAGCGTCGTGTGTCAGATGGGCGGGACATTAAAGTCATGCGACAACATCCGCAGCACTGAAGCTGCTTCGTCTGCGTCTCACACTCCTTAGGCCAGGACGTCCAGACGTCGTCGCAGGTGTGATCACAGCCGAGGCGTTAGTCTTCATCCATGCATCTGCCGCCCCAGACTTTGGGTTTGCGGAGCCGACAGTTTCCGAAAGCGATGAAGTATGCGTTAACGGTCGTCTCGATGGTGCCAAAGTCGGAAGGCGGGACGGAACAGGTGATGGTGGAGGATTAGGACGACGTGTAGCTGTAGGTTTCGGAACCACTTTCGTGTCCGCTTTCGTGTTTACCGCAGCGGCTAGAGCTTTTGCAGCGGACGCAGTTTTTGTGGTGGCCAATCGGGGGATTTTATTAGGTGGCTGGGCAGACGATTTGACCGGGGAGGCTGGAGTTGTGAGCGCGTTATTTGCTCTGCGGACGTTGGTAGTGGTAGCTGTGGACCGAGTAACGCGTACTGGACGCTCAGAGGCAGTCAAGCCCCGTGAAGATGAAGCTTTGGTAGGCTTGGCCCTGGTACGTGTGTGTATAGTGTCTAAAGAGGGCAACACATCATCGGACTCCTCGTCAGCATCCGAATCTTGCGCCATTCGTTTAGCAGCAGGAGTTTTGCGTGGTTGACCAGGCGGCGCAATGCTGCCTGCCTTTGCAGCGGCAGTAGCGACATGTCGGATTGGGGTCACGGGCGGAAGGGGCACAGGGGCAGTAGGAGTTGTTTGCACTTCCATCTCATCGTCTTCTGCGGGAGGTGTTGCAGGGGTAACCAATGAAGTCGAACTGGGAGCTGCAGGCTGAAGTTTCTTCGCTTCATCAATTGCTCCCCACTTCACCCACTCCAGCTGCTTAAGATACATGTATTGTTGCTGAGGCCCAACAACACTCCCTGGTCTAACTATGCGCATCAGCGCGATGACCTCATTCGCTGTGAAGTTGTATTTCCAAATCAAGTAAGCGCCAATTAGAGTACCCGTTCGTCCAAGACCAGCTTTACACTGTCGAATTATAGGGCGTTAGAGCATACCAAACAATAGCTGGGTAGCACCTACATGAACGGCTACTACGCCTCCTGACTGGATCACACGATCAGAGACGTCTATGAAAGTACGTACAATCTCATCGGTCGGATTAGTTCCATCATCGAAATACAGCTCCATGTGACCGATGCCACGATCCAGAAATGTAGTTCGATCGTAGAGCTCGGTGTTCAAGCGAACGACAAGTTTGACGTTACTCTTGTCAAAATATTCCAAACAGTTGATGAAGGGTTGAGGCAGTTTACGCTGCAAAGCAAGGCTGCCGGAGGTTGAGGGCGATAAGCCAGAGTTGCCTGTAGTGGTCCGTGATCCAGATGCTTTCGGGCTTCCTTTCTCCTTCTGTTGTTTGAGCCAGTTCGGGTCCACTGGCGAGGCGAGGGCGATGAAGTGAGGCGTAAGCCAGTTCCAATCGCCATTCTCAACCTTCTCGTAATATTCGTAGTCTTCAACACTGAACTCGTTCATGTCGAGCAGGCCATTTTGCATAGCTTTCCAAATGCCCCAAAGGCAATCTTGAATACTAAGATTGAAGTCAGACGGTCCGCGTCCTGCATCTCGGAAAGGCATGAATTCTATTTCCGCAATTGGATGGAAGGCCTCCCAAGGGGCACGACGCTGAACAATCATCTGCAATCCACGCGTAAGCCGGAAGGCATTTTCGGGAACAGTGCAAGGTCAACACTTACGACGTAGAGTGCCATTAGTAGCGCCGCGTTTGCTTTCCGGCGAGGATCATCAGAGGAATATAGGACCAGGCGGTACGATGTAAGTTCCTTATCCTGTTAGTAGGAGGGCACGTGAGTTGCATGCGGCGCAGGGCTGCTTTCAGATAACGAACCTCAAGGAGCTCATGAATAAGGATGCATGCCTTGTAAACCATAGCTAGATTTAGTGGGCCCCAGTCCTGAAAAAAAGAGAGGTAAAGGAGCTGGTCATCGATTGTGAAGTAGTAGTATGAAGCCATGTCATCGGGAGAAGCTGAAGGGCCACCTCTCGGTCGTGCTCGGACGCGTGGCGGATTTGAAGAATCTCCTGGAACATTAAGTGTACGGGGGTGCGGGGCAGGGTGGGGGAATGTGGTGAAATAGAGTCTGTGAGATGATGCAGTGTGAATTCAATTCAGCCGTATTGGAACCTAGCATGGCTAAAAGAATGTTACCTTTCGCCAAAATGACAGAGGGGCTCACATTTTGGAGCCATTTATGATACAGAAGGGGACGGTAAGCAGTGGAACGCGGGTGATGAGGGTGTAGAACGAAAGAGGCGTGTTGCGCCTTGGTTCGAAAAGGAAACCACGTGACGGTATTTGTTACGTCGGTTGTGGCGGCTCAGAGGGTTTTCCGATCAAAGTCCTGGGTAGTTGTCTGCCGTTATCTGCCCAGCATTTAGCGAAAAACAAATATCGTGACCTTTATCCTTAAAATTCAAGTCCACGACACAATTTGAAGCGGAGGCTTGCGCATTTGCATATACATATACATCTATTCAATATATCTGTGTCATTATATGTGAAATTTCTCATATCTGGAGCGTGAAATTGGCAAGTTGGTTATCTGCCCCTGCGAAATGTTATCTGCCTTGCCTTATTAAGCCAGACTATGTTAAATGCCCGCGCGACGCGACCGCGACGTGCATGTTGTTCTCCCTCCCTCCTTCTCTATGTTGCTTTTCAAAAACACTTGCTAATCACTATATCTTTCATTCTGACTCTAACCTATCATTCTGTAATCTTTACAAATCATCAAATGAACCCTGAAACTACAAAGAGAAAGCGTGGTCGACCTTTGAGCTCAAAAGACAATTAGACAAACCTCGACCACCAGAAGCAGCTCGATGCAGTCGCCCTCCCAAACATAGCAAGGAGTTAGTTACTAATGGGGCAGGGGCATTAACTCACGGTGGACCGTGTAAGCGATGCGGTCAGTTTGATTTTTGAAGGTTGCAAGGAGTCGACGGTGGGCGAAAATGTACATACCGTAGCTAGTAGTAATTTTTCATGTGACGAAATCTTGAACTCTTTCCTCTTTCTTTCTTTTTCTTTCTTTTTCTTCTTTTTATACCCAGTACTTTGATCAGAAAACCCAGAGTTGATCTCGATTGATCGCTTTTACTGCTCTACTTACCACTAGCTATACTGAGTAACTGAGCCCTCTTCTTGATGATGGTTCGGGCGGCCGGGGCGTGCTCCTTTTATATTACAAGTAATGTGAGGCTAGGATCTGACCCCTTCATTCCACGATGGAAAGCATCCATATAGCTATAGCTCTGGCAACACTCGTCTTTGTCTACTTTCTTCCAGGTATCTGTAAAACCTGGACTGACAGAAAAGTGGTGAATATCTAAGAGGTATATTATCCCCTCTTTGGCTCTAATTCTTGACCAGCTCAGCAACATACCGACTGTCGGGAAGTCGGGGATTCTATCATCGTACCTTGATGCCTACAGGTTTATTTTCAATGCCCGTAATATCATCCAAGAGGGGTACACGAAGGTTTGGTTGTTCAGTCTTGTTTATAATGAGAAGGGCTGAAGTCTTTTATAGTACCGTGGTGCTGCATTCAAGGTTCCCACTGTAACGGGTTGGGTAGTCGTCGTCAGTGGTCAACAGATGGTAGACGATATTCGCAAAGCGTCGAAGGATCAACTCTCTTTTAGGGAAGCCGCTCTTGAGGTATGCGTGCTGGCATCGCTCTCTACGGGAAACAATAGTGTTCATGCGCATTCAAGTCCATGCAAACGAAATATACCATAGGGCCAGAAGTGCGTGCCAATGGGTACCACGTCGCTGTCGTCAAGTCATCTCTCAATCGCAACCTGGATGAGCGCTTCACAGATGTACAGGATGAACTTGTATCATCATTTCAAGAATATGTACCACTGACTCAAGGTCAGTGACAAGTAGATTGAAACCTTGTGGCAGATCTATAGATTGTTAAAACCCCACTAGATTGGACTGAAATCGGTGTACTTCCTATGATCAGGAAAGTGATAAGCCGTGCCAGCAACCGTCTCTTCGTCGGTCTTCCAGTTTGTATGTCATGCAGACTTTCTACGTTGCTTGTATCCTTTGCTGATTATAGTGCAGGTCGAAACCCTGACTACAGGGACCTGAATGTGGAATTCACCGTCGATCTCCTGAAAGCCGCCCAAACCATTAATCTATTTCCTAATTTCTTAAAGCCGTAAGCGCTCCGCACCCGCCGCATTCTCGTAGCGTTGATGTTTGCTGCTTTAGCCTCATCGGCCGCTACGTTACCAATAGTGACTCCCAAATCCAGAGGGCTTTGCTACACCTTCGACCTATTATCGAGGAGCGGTTGAAGAAGGAGGATGAGTTCGGAAAGGATTGGCCCGGAAAGCCTGCAAGTGATGTTTTTCTTCTTGCGGCATTCATTCAAGCTCAAGCCGGAATGTAGAATGACGCCTTGACTTGGCTTTTAGAATATGCTGAAGAGAAGCAAAGGACTGTCCGTGACTTGACGCTTCGCATCTTGACGATTAATTTCGCTGCTATACATACAACTTCTATGGTGAGAGCTTCTTACCTTCTGCGTTGTCTATGCTTAGAACTCTGGTTTTCCCAGACTTTCGCGCAAGTCCTGTATGACATAGCCGCTAATCCGTCTTTCGTTCCCGCTCTGCGCGAAGAAATTGAGATCATTACTGCCCAGGATGGCTTCTCGAAATCTTCCCTTAACAAGATGATCAAGCTTGACAGTTTTATCAAAGAATCGCAGAGGCTAGGAGGAATCAGTGCTCGTGCGTTGCCGATCGCGTTTTGAATTTGCTAGTTATTTATCCCAATCTTCGTCACTAGTGAGCATGACAAGGAAAGTGATGAACGATTTCACTTTCTCTGACGGTACCGTCGTCCCAAGAGGACATACCATTGCAGTAGCCACCTATGCTACTCATCTTGATGAAGTACGATATTACAAGTCCTTCATACTTCGGAAGCAGCATCTAAGGGGTTTATTTAATAACAGGATAGCTACGAAAACCCTTTGGAATTTGACGGCTTCAGGTTTTCCAAGATGAGAGAACTCCAGGACGACGCGTTCAATAAGCACCAAATGGTGTCCCTGTCTCTTGACTACGTCGTCTTTGGAATTGGCAAACAAGCATGGTAAGCTCAAGTCTGACATAACGCCTTATCTGACCATGATTCATCATAGTCCTGGGCGCTTCTTTGCCGTTCATGAGCTCAAGGTGCTTCTCGCACATGTCTTGCTCAATTACGACGTTGCATTTGCGAATAATGGCCCCCGCCCTGCTAATTCAATGGTCGCTCATCAGGTCATGATGGATCCCCAGGCGGTCGTCATGTTTAGGAAGCGACAGTCAGGGGCTGTTTGAATTAGGCATTCATGTCTGAGTGCATGTAACGATGTTTGGAAGACTTGAGAGACTGTATGTATGGCATAATTCTCATTCTATCTGCCCATTGGACGATTACAGCGGTATTTAATAAGCTCGTAAAACGTAAACGATAAGGACTTGCCAAATGTCACTCAAGTTGGTGTAGCGCACGAATCCCATGAAGATATACTCGGTCCCTGCGCATGCCGCGTTGTTCGGTGTGAGTCTTCAAGCATAGGCAGCCAACAGAACGGAGGTAGGACATAGTAGCCACTCCACTACAACGGCAAGATACTTAGTGATTGCGATGGTGCATGGGCCCAGGAGAGTCCGCGCCACCATGTGAAAGGAACAATGTATTAGGGTTGCGACTGACGCGGACGGCCCGCGGCAAGTCTGTACTTAGTTGCTCAACGTCGAAGATATGTCTGGGCTCTATGTGGCGAAGGTCATCGTTGACGAGATTACGGCTCAATCATATCCTTGATAGCATAACAGTGCATCACTGTACCTACATCCGCTGCCGCTTTGACGTCTGTCTACTCAGAAAAGTCGTAAGCTTGGCACTTGACGCGCCATCCTGGACAACGCGAGACGCGGCGAACCCAAGAGCGTGGCTATGGAGGTAGATGAAGAAATAAGGGGGAAAAGTACTGAGTAGCGAGACAGCCATGAACTCGAAGAAGCACTGCCACGGTGTAATAAAGATGCACTTCGAGACGTCAACTTTTTCTCAAACTTGAAGCTGAGTTCGGGCGAGAGCCCTTACCTGAATGTTTGACTTCCTACATGCTAACATGCAGTGAATACGTTTATAGTATTTTGTAAGACTGACCGCGGATGAGTACTGAGTACTGAGTACCAGCCACAGATGATAACTAAGAAGGATTGGTCGACGTTTGAATTTGCACGCAAGTCACTCACAATGACATCCGACGCCAGCGTATTTGTCCTTGTTGTTTCACGCGTTCCCACCTTTGCGCGACTGCCATCACTACCTGAACCCCCCTCCACTAGCCGTCCAGCGCTACCAGCCACACGGGGCTCACCGTTACTCTCTAGCAGGAAAGGCTGGTCAATTTTTCTATTTCTCCAGCCATGCCGGAAACCCAAATTTTCAAGGTCAATCCTCTCGCCTAAATCCCTATTGTAACTTGTCGATCTGACTTCGACCTAGGCTACCTACAGCGGAATACCCGTGTATGAAATGTGCGTACGCGTTGACGCGAATTTACACGTGTGCTTATCACCTCTACGCGCTCAGGATGTGCAAGGGTGTAGCTGTGATGCGCCGGCGCGCTGACTCGTGGCTGAATGCTACACAAATACTCAAGGTTGCAGGCTTCGACAAGCCACAGCGTACCCGCGTGCTTGAACGCGAAGTACAGAAAGGAGAACACGAGAAAGTTCAAGGAGGGTATGGCAAATACCAAGGTCCGACAATTTACCCGCTTTGACGCGTCAAGTTCTGGAGCTGACGTCTATTTCATAGGTACATGGATTCCGCTCGAGCGTGGGCTCAGCTTGGCAAAGCAATACAATTGCGAGAGCCTTCTGCGGCCTATCATCGAATTTCAACCAGCTGCTAAGAGCCCCCCATTGGCCCCGAAGCACTTGGTCGCCAGCACAGCCCGGCCAGCGCGCCGGCCGCCTGCTGGGGACTCATCTTCAGCCCCTATGGTCCATACACGCTCTTCTCGTCGTATGCCGCCTGGAATTGAAGACGACGAAAGTGATCATGAGACTTTGTTATCGGGCCGAGGTTCGGAGGATGGGTCTATGACACCATCGCCTTCCGAGGCTTCCTCAAGCTCCCGGACACCTTCCCCCATTCGCAGCCCTGCTCCCTCTTACAGTTCCGTTGGACATGGAGACGGCCGCCATGCAGGGAAAAGCCGTCGCAACAGGTATCGCCGCACTGCCGACGACGAGTACGACGAAGAGCTGGATGCAGAACGCAACGGTGCAGGGGATCCCCGCTCGTACGGCGACCAAATTTTGGAATACTTTATATCAGACACAAACCAGATCCCTTCCATCTTGATTTCTCCACCGCCAGACTTTGATCCAAACATGGCCATCGACGATGATGGTCACACAGCTCTCCACTGGGCATGTGCAATGGGGCGCATTCGCATTGTCAAATTACTCCTCACGGCAGGAGCCGATATCTTCAAGGTTAACAAGGCTGGCCAGACTGCTCTTATGCGTAGCGTCATGTTTGCCAATAACTACGATGTGCGCAAATTCCCGGAGCTTTACGAGCTTCTTCACCGGTCGACACTCAACATTGACAACTACAACCGCACACTTTTTCACCACATAGTAGATGTCGCTATGTCGAAGGGCAAATCCCACGCTGCCCGTTATTACTTGGAGACTGTTCTTATCCGTCTGTCTGAATATCCAAAAGAGCTGGCCGACGTCATCAATTTCCAGGATGAAGACGGCGAAACCGCCTTGACAATGGCTGCCAGGTGCAGGAGCAAGCGGTTAGTCAAACTTCTCATCGACCATGGTGCAGATCCCAAGCTTGTTAACAACGACGGGAAAAACACTGAGGACTACATCATTGAAGATGAGCGTTTCCGATCCTCGCCTGTCCCCCCTTCCCGTGCAAATTCTATGTCGTTTCGAAATGCTCAAGCTGCATACCCTCCGCCTAATTCAGGTCCCAACTATTCCTTTGCTCCGTCCAACGGTGATCGCCCACCCCTCCATCACTCTGTCGCTGCGCAGAGAGCGAGTACCCGATGTGTCAATGACATGACCAGCATGTTAGATAGCCTTGCGGCTTCGTTTGACCAAGAATTGAAGGATAAAGAGCGCGACATGACTCAGGCCCATGCCCTTCTTGGCAATATCCAAGGCGAAATTCTTGATAACCAGCGCTCTGTCGCGGCACTGAAGGCTCAGACCGAGGGGTTGCCCGTAGCCAAGGACACTCTGCGAAGTTTAGAGAACGAACTATACACAAAAATGGGACGTCGATACCGGTTGGGCTGGGAGAAGTGGGTTAAAGACGAAGAAATACGAGAAGCTGCTATTCGAGGGGCGGCAAATGGGGAATTAATCGTCACAGCAGCGACAGCTTCATATACGGTCGAGGAAGATATGAACGCCGATGGTGGAGCTGACTCCGAAAAGCTTCTTGGGAAAAGGAAAGCACAGGTTGAAGACATCTCTGACCTCATCACCTTACACGCTGATATACCTACCGACCCCACTGAGCTTCACAATGCTTGCGAGGCTCTGAGAGAAGACCTAGGTCAACTTCGCAAGAGAAGAAAAACCACCTTTGAGGAGCTTGTGTCCTTCCAAGCAGAGGCAGGGACTAGTGGAAGGATGGCGGATTACAGGAGACTGATTGGCGCTGGTTGCGGGGGACTTTCGCCTTCAGAAGTCGACCAGGTATTAAGCATGTTGCTTGAGGTAAGTTCATCTTATTTGAGCACTGTATGGGCCCGTTCTAAACTGTTCTCTAGACGCTTGAATCTGAGGAACCAAGCACGTCGTCAACAGCATGGAGTGGTCCTAAGCCAGTGACTGTTGCATGACATAGTCATATCCATCCATCTTACAATTTTGCTTTCTGTATCATCATTGCGTTGTATCCACTACTGTTGACACATTGTTCTGCTGCTCGAGCTAGGGCTTATAGTTGCCCAGGGAAGTATTAGCGGTTTTCTGTAGAGTTTAAATATTCCGCGTGTACGAATCATGTCGCGCTGAACTATTGTACTGTAGGATATGGGTATTCCAAGCAGTGGCGTATTATTTGGCGCCTGTGGCCTTTTTAAGATCGGCAAGGATGCTGTCAATTTCTTTGATATTTCGATCTGTTAATTTCTGAAACTGGGGCAAAAGAATAAGTCAAAGGCAACAAAAAAAGAACAGCCAACACCACTAACTTCTTCTAGCTCGATAGAATGCTTTTCATATTTGCCGCGTTTAAGGCTAGCCTGATGTTGTTTTCGGACCTGTACGCGAATTTCCTCCGCTTTCCGGTGCGCTCCAGTGTAAAGTGAAAGTCTGGCTTCTACAGTCGGCCTATTAAAATGATGTTAGTTTGCGAGGTCAGATGTAGGCAAGAGTGCCATACTTGGGTAACGGAATTCTGATTGTACGGCTATCCTGCCGCTGAGGCACCACCCCAGGAAGCTTGGCGGCGTAGATGGCTTCCTCAATGGATTTCATGCTCTACATTCCAAAGTAGGTCAGTCAAAATTTCAGGAAAGAGTTGAAGTATGACCTCGTCCTCGAAGGCAGTTACGATGAGGGTAGATCCTTCTCTGACTCCGACAGTCGCGACATCCTCAAGGCGCATATCTCCATCGACGTTGGGAAGTTTAACGCGAACCGGGGATAGCAAAGCTGGAGTTACGCGTCCGCTGGCACGCGATTCAAGCGTTGCGCATTCCTTTCTATACCATTCAACGGCTGTCTTCATAACACCTTCAGCCTTTGCATATTCCTCTTGGGCAGTGGGATCGGCAATACGTTGCTTAGAACCAGGGACAAAGCTTGAAGTAGACTTGGACTGTTTCGCGTATGTGCGGCTTCCAGAAAGACAATGCCGATTGACTAACTGTGGGGTCGGCCGCAGAGTATGACGCTGTAAAAAGACGGCCGCGCGAAGAAAAGACATTGTACGTCACAGAGGATGGCAGACAACTTGGCAGGAAAACGATTGGAGTTTTCTGTGATTATACGAACGTCGTCGTAAGAGAAAAGTCTATTTGTTTCGCGGTGGTGAGCGCTTGAGCACTGAGTACTCAGTACTGGGAACTTGCGTTTAATAGGAATGGGAAGAAGAGGAAGGATTAGTGAAGCACGTGACTTTTCCAAATTTTGGACTTCGACTGCCTTCGACACTTCGTCTGAACCTCTTTCCAATGCCAGCGAAGGTCGCGACGCCTTTCACGCGACGGCAGCTGCTTGGCGCAACTACCACGCAACAATGGACCAAGCACTTCCGACACCTGCTTCCTATTCCTAAAACGTTCTTGAAACGGACTAGTATTCGTGACCCAGTTATCAAGTCTGTCCGGCCTAGGGATCGAATTAAATACTGGAACATTGTTCCCGGAGACCAAATTCGTTTGCTTGGAGACAAGAATAACACGCTACATGAGGTGCTGAGTATCAACCGATTCAGCAACCGGGTATTTGTCAAAGGTCAAGCCAATGTGAGTTGAACACAGTCATTGTGTATTCTTGCGCTTCTTAACTCTCCTGTAGACTGGCGAAGACAAAAAGGGCAAAATTCCACCCAGCAAAAACTATCACTATTCACGATGCCAACTCTTCCTCGGTAATTATGAACTGCCCCCAACTGCGAAAGCACCGGAACCCCAAGTTGTACCGTTAGTATTTACTGTGACTCGACCTTTTTTGATTCATCTCATTCAAGCATAAAGGGTCTTTGCCAAACGCCTGGGCACGTCACAACCTTTTTGGAATCGATTTTTCCGCCGTTATGACTGGCAGCGCTTTGCTACGGCGACCGTGCCTTTAGTGCCTCATCTCTCGGGCCAAAGGTTGTCCATTCCATGGCCGAAGCCTGCGCTCAGAAGCAAACCAGAGCGTAAGTATGCTAACTCTTTTCCTGGGTACCAATCAGACTAAAATCTTGCTAGCTCTGTCGATTGACACGACGAAGGAAGAGGTCATGAAAGTTACCTACAAACCGCCTGCATTTAACCCTCTTATGAAAGGTCTGATTCCTCGACCTCCACCGGAATCCCAGTTCCTTCGTACCTTGTACAACCCTCACGTCCCAAACACTCTCGGGGTTTCACCGCCAGTCGAAGTTTACCTTTTCCGAGAACTTTCCAATCCTCATTCCCGCGCCAAGAAGCATGCTCGTTGGCTAGGATGGCAGAAAGAGAAGAAGGCCCGATTTGAGGCGTTGGTCAAGGAGGAGCTTGAAAACCTCAACGGGCGCACACCCAGAGAGGCTAGAGCAGAGGCGGCCTTCAAGTGGCGCCAGCAGCTCGAGGAGGAGAAAGCAGCTCTCAGGAAACAGAGATGGAAGAAAGTCAACGACGAGGCAACGCTTGCGAAGCAGTCAAAGAGAAGGGAGAGGAAGGAGGCCAAACAAAGGCAGCGCCTTACAGCTTTGTCGCTCAAGAGCGAACCCAACCAAGTCATTCCAGCGTCCATGCTATCATAGATATACACGCTATAATAATAATAGTCTTTTTGGTATTGACTTGACCATGACTTGACGTCAAGTAAATAAGCTTCGGCAACAACCTGGCAACAACGTTGGCGGAGTCTATATCTGATTCTCTATATATGTGACGTTCGCACCATTGACTCTGTCAGCGAAGTGCCAGGCTTCACCAGCACCAACCATGTCACCTCCAGGATCTCCAGAGGCTTTATACCATTCAATCCCTCAAGCTCTCGCACCGGAGGCTGAACAAGAGATTCCTTCCGATGTTCTCGAACTCGGCGAAGAGACAGCCCTCAACGAGCCCCTTTCTCCTACAGATCCTCCAGAAATCGTGGTTGACGCACAGGTTAGGTGGATCCATTTTATTCTAGGGTGTTGTGTCCTTCTACCATGGAATGGTACGTTGTTAAATTTTCCACTGTCATACTTCGCTGAACTGCGATTACTTCAGTTACAATTACAGCGATGCCCTACTTTCTTTCTCGACTAAATGGTTCACCATTCAAGGGTGTATTTGGCTCCTATCTATCTGTTACCTGCACGGCATCAAATTTCGTCTTCCTAGCTCACGCTACAACCATCTCGAAAGAGGTAATGCAGAACTCGTTTATGCTCTTCTTCTATATTTATACCGGCAACGCAGACGTCTCCTTCTCGACAAATCCGACGATGCATCATCTGGCTTACATTTTTTTGTCTCCTCCTGACAATTACCACATATCTTCATCTTGCACCAGGCATCTTCTTTACCCTCGTTCTCGCGGTGGGAGCCATACAAGCAGCGCTAGGGTCCTATTTGCAGACTTCGGTCGTTGCCGTTGCATCTCTTTTTGGTCCTCAGGCTGTACAAGCCATGATGTCGGGGCAGGCAGCAGTGGCTGTAGCTGTCAGCAGCGTGCAGGTTCTAAGCTCTGCACTTTTTATCTGGAGAGCCACACCTGAGCAGATTGAAACCAATGCCCTCGACGGAGGGGCGGAGAGGAACTCTGCCCGCGTCTTTTTCGCACTCTCCTCGCTTTTCCTTGTCATCAGCGCATTCGCACACAATATTCTTGTTTCAAAACCAACCTACAAGACCCTCGTTGCACCGCTGGAACAAAAAGTTGCGCTTGGAACTACTGAAATAGAACAGCCATTAGCTTCTCATGGACGAGAGTCCCACAGTAACTGGAATGGTATTCTGCATGTCGCCAAAATTAACATCACATATGAAGTGGCAGTATCTTACGTGTTCATCGTCACTCTTGTAAGCCTTTTCCTCGCTATTTATTCATAACTCTCACCTCTCTTATAGGCCGTTTTCCCTCCCATATCAGCCTCAGTACAGCCAACCAACCCGGCTACTCATCCTCTGCTTTTTACCGCGATACATTTCCTGGTTTTTAATGTCGGAGATTTCCTTGGACGATACATCTGTGCCATTCCGAGCCTGGTCATCTGGGCTGCCAATCGCCAGGTGCTCCTATCTCTATCTCGAACGCTGTTCATACCCCTCTTCCTTATGTGTAATATCCAACGGCCCTCAGAGTTACCCACAACCCCCATCATCAACTCTGACTTCCTCTTCATGCTGATTCTGTTCGCATTCGGCCTATCGAATGGTTATTTGTCAAGTGTGGCAATGATGGCCGCCCCGTCTCTGGAACACAACCCCAGGTTAAAAGGAAGACGGGATTATGTCGATGTTGCGGCGACTGTTGCAAGTTTTTCAATTGTTGGTGGGCTTGCCCTTGGCAGCGTCGCAAGCTTCGCGGTAAGGGGTGCGATCTGTGGATGCAATCCTTTCAGCTCTTAGTTTGTAATGAACATCATATAGAGATAGAGATATATGTATGATAGTTGCCTGTTGGTGCACAATAATCATTTCTTGAAAGAGTACACACATCTGCCATCCTACACTGCAGCCAAAGTCGTGCATGGCACATGATGTACTTAGTCTCGACCTCTCGTATCACCAAGAATCCCTTTACTCGCTAGATAGGCCGCACCTGAATCTGCCCAGACTTGATAGTCGACGACCTTGTTCTCCTCATCAAAGCTCAACATATAGGCAAATATCTCGTCCCAGCTCTCCCCTGTGCTCTTCCAGGTAAACCGTCCACTAGCCTTTGTTGCCACTTTACGAGACTCTACGTCTACCACGAAGTTATGATCGGAGAACACCATGTTCTCGTAGGACAGGAGTGACGCAATCGTTTCAAAGTAGGTTCGCACCCCGTCGGATCCAACAAACTGCCTGCCTAGGAATGGTGCCAACGAGGGCTCGCCGTGTTCAAACGCAGTGATCTGTTGCGTTGTGGAAAAGTGCGAGATTAAAGTGTCAATGTCTTTCTTGCTGGCAAAATCGTCACACAGCTGCTGCGCTGAAGCAATGAGATCGTTTCTGCTGGCCATTCTGACAGTTTAGGAAACTGCAAACGAGCAGAACTGATAATGTGACTTGAGCAGCAGCTTGAGAGTGAACCGATCACGTGATTATCTCACTTCTTGACCAGGACCCTTGACCTCAGCTATCTCTCAGCTGGGCTGAGCTGGCATGGCATTAGCTATGGTTTGATTCACATTCAAAGTACATTTTCTGCCTACTCGATGGACTCGCGTGCGAAAACCTAGTTACTAGTGTGCTTGGTAACTTTTGGTTTCGTGTTTCAGTTTAGCCTTGACAAAGAGCGTCACACTCATTGGTTGCATGTGTCCTTGAGAAATCTCGAGCCTTATTTAGAATGGAGCTCTATACTGCTTTGTGAAAGGCAGAACCTATTATGCCACTGGTGCAACGAGTTCATTTCCGAGCCTGTGGGAGCAAGTGTTCCAAAGATTCCATCTTGCGTGAACGCATCCCCGATGAAGATTGACGTTGAAGAACATCAATGGCCTAAATCGTCGCTCACCTAGGCTTTCTTTACTTCAACTTGGCTCTCTCTACCTCCATCGGTACTCTCGGCAGCAACCTTGACCAGAGTTGGCCATCCATCTGGACAAACTCACTGTGCTCCGAATTGTTCCCACATCCTCGTGGATGCCATAGGACAGTAGCCAGCCTCGTTGAAGCCACCTTTTTCTGCATATAAAGGGACATCGTTTTTGGGAGTTCTCTGGCCCCTCTCTCGACCCAAGATATACCCTGGCGTTCAGTTAATATGGCTTATCCCGCGTACGATAATTTCAGTCGTACTCTTTCTCGACGATCTATGGGCTACGGTGCTACGCCTCTGCAGCATGCCATTTATCCTGAAGATGGTTACCCAGATGTAAGTTCAGTTTCATACCGAGCATCTTTGTCGCCCAACAAATATCATTCTCAGCCTTCCTATTCGATGTACGGCCCTCCACCACGGGCCGCTACAATGCCAATCAGCCATAGGTTGACTGGCCCTTGTAAGTCTGCTACTGTATTTTTTTGCTGCACTTAACTACAACCATGTCGGGCGACAGCTTATGAAAACCTCGATGTCCGTGACCCGTACTACAGTGACGTAGGACATCGTCACCGCCGTCATTCTGTTTCTTACGCCACTTACCCAACTCCTGTTCTCGACACATATCGCCTCCCAGGATCACAGAAGATCAAATTCAAGCGTAGGGGTTCATTTACCTCAGGAATCAGTTTGGCCGAGGCGCAGGACCATGTGCGATTATCAGGAAATGATTCCTACAGGGTGTACGATTTCCATGCGGATAGCCGCAGTAGGATCTTATTAAGAATTCAGGTAAGTCATAATTAGCTCATAAAAATGCTCTGATTAATTTCCTACCTCTAGTGGCATGGATATTCGCCAATGACATACGAACTTCCACTCGAAAACTATGATGGACACGTCAGCCTCCAGACGGTTGCGAGACGCATTTCAAGGGCGTGTGTTCATTATCTGCAGGTAGGATCGAATCCCATGCTTTGGAACAACACTAAATCATCTTCTAGGCTAACATTATACCTATTGTCTGGGATCGTGTCCAACTTCATCACTTGGAGGAGGTGTCTTATGGCATCTGGCAACCCATGCTGTCGGCATGATAAGAGCCGTGATGAGAGCCTAAGCTTAAGCCTTGCCAAACGAGTCACAGTCCATTTTTTTTAAATCAAATTTATCTTTCCGCACGACTAGTTATGACGATACGACTGACAAATGACGCAACCTGTAATGACATACTTTTGTATTCATGGCTTATTGTAGCATCCGAAAATCTTCTCCTGTAACTTGCAGTTATTCAAGGTATCAATACGACGCGACTTACACAGCTTGAAAACGCGTAATGTCACAGTGTGACTGATACCAAGTCTTGTCACACCCAACGATCCTTGTCCTCTCCGATTTGCCTGGACGAACTTGTTCCCACAACCTCATCATGCCACTCCATGAAGACTCCTCCATTGTCCCAGATTCCACTGCCTCTTCATCTCGTCCAACAACTCCCGTCGTGAAGCGGGCTCCAAGGGTTTATGGCCGGAAACCCATCCAGGTTGCTAGTGTTGGCGACGACTCCGAAATCTTCCAGTCCGCCAAGAGCTCCTCATCAAGTAGTAGCATCTACAGGACTGGATACTCAGAAGGTGACAGGCCAATCCCGCCCAGCTCTGATCCACCGCCGGAGGTTTCATTTTCAAACGACTTTGATGATGACGAGGAGGAGAACAGTGGTTGCGACGCGTCATCCACGTTTCAGTTCGCGTGGAAGAAGAAGCTGAAAGACATAGATTTAGACGAAGACTATGATGCAGATATCACTGGTGTTACCGAAGAAGAAAACGCGTCGAATCAACAGTTGGGCCACGGTGTTGCTTCGCCTTCTCAGAGGATTGACAGCCAAGAACGGCCTCTCTTACCCACCTCTCCTGCTGAAAGTGCTCAGGACGCCTTAATTAGGAATGTTTTTGAAGGATCTTTGAGCACTTTGCCAGCTTCGTCGCCGCACCCTGTTATCCGCGCCACTTCTCCTCAACCAACCAACCGAGCCAGACGAACGACCGCTGTCGTTCACGATTCTGATTCTGAGGAAGACGTTCAAAAAGAATCCCTGTCAGCCTCGCCAGCAAATCCTCATCCAATCACCACGCCGAAATTACACTCGTCCCCAACTCCGCCCACATCTGAAGATGATTTTCCCGCTATTTCGAAGCCCAAGCCAGGAAAAGGGAAAACTTCCATACGCCCGGACGTTGTCCCTCTTCGTTTCTCTGAAGACCCGATGCCTACAAATTCTTCCAAAGCACAGAAGCCTTCCAAGGAAACGGAAAGAAAACGAAAGAAAATCAAGGTACGTCATGATTGAACAGACTTAACCTGCTTGTGTACGATGCCAAAAGTAACTCTTAGGCGCCCACCAAAAAAGAGCTTAAAGAGACTGCTCGCAGCCGACTACGAATGGCAGCGGATCAGGACATATCAATTCCACGCGCGGAAGTATCGACATCCCAATACACAATTGCAACGTTATTTCAAAGGTGAGCATTCTCTGAACTGGTCTCTATATC
Organism: Tricholoma furcatifolium; assembly: GCA_018854895.1. NCBI lineage: Eukaryota > Fungi > Basidiomycota > Agaricomycetes > Agaricales > Tricholomataceae > Tricholoma > Tricholoma furcatifolium. The sequence continues at coordinate 25,597 of JABAJV010000014.1, forward strand.
TACTCTCTAACACTTGTACTCTAATCTTTAAATTAAGGATTGCATCCAACACTGCACAGGCTGAAGCGGATCCTATAAGCGAATTTTCCTCAGAGCGTCATACTTCTCCCGTAACCCCCTACGCTGTTCCCTCCCCCTCAATACGTCAACATCATGGTTCCCCATTGCAACAACAATCAATTAAGAGGAGTCCACTGAAGATCATGCGCTCTCTTCCTGAGATAGGCGATGACTCAGAAGAGGACCTCCCGGATGTTGCAACCATCGTGAAAAGCGAAACTGGCGATAAAGAAAGGGCGATGCGACAACAAGAACTGCTGGAGGCTAAGAAACGTCTCATAGAAATGCAAGGACCTCTCCTTTCCGATGACAACGATGACGAGTTGCAAATTGTGCAAGCCCCTGACATGCAAATGGCTATCAAGGAGGAGGAAGCGGAACGCCGGTCTGGACGAAAGAAACTCATCTCGGAAGGTCGCAAGAGGCAACTTAATTTGGGGAGGGTTGGCTTGACGAAGCAAAAGGCCAAAGAACACCCTCAAATACTCGGTGACATCGACCTGCTCCGGCGTGCGGGAACACAGCTTGCCAAAAAAGGGGATCCCCAGATTACACAAACCATGCTGAATCAGATCATGATGTCGAAGGCGGAGGCTAAACGTGGAGAAGTCATACGAGCGAAGGAGGAGGAATGGGTTCAACGCGGAGGCAAACTGAAGAATCAGGACAACGCCGTTACTTCGTCTGCACAAGAAGTGACCAAAGTTTACGCAGAAAAGGGGCGGCATCTGTCGAGTCAAAAAGCCACAGAGGAAGGCGTAGAGGAGGAAGACGAGGACAGTGACGATGATTGGTCCCCCGATCTAAGTACACAATTGAGGGGGTCAGCTAGCCCATCTCCGGAGGATGACGGTGAAGGGGGAAACGGGGATGTCACCATGGTTGACGACAATACACCTGAGGAGGAGGAGGATATCGAAAATGCGATGCCCTTGAAACCACGCCGTGTCGTTTTCAAAGCAATTCTGGATTCTGACGACGAGGATACCACCTCAACAAAACGAGGCAAATTGGCACTCCGTGATCTTCACGATGAACAGCTGGCCGATAATTTGCAAGTTTTCGCACATCCTAGCGCTCCATCTCCACTAGAGGATCGTACGGAAGACGAAGATGATAAAGAAAATGAAACTTCTCGTATGTGGGATCGGGGAGAGGACAAAGAAAATAAGGCTGTCGTTCGGCATCTATCGCAAATCGTCGATGACGACCCATTTTCTTCACCTTCGAGGCCATCCCAAATGCCGACCTCCTTTGAAGCCAGACTGAAAATGGCATCGCCGGTTGCGACTCCGCCTTTAACTGCACCTCTTAGTCTTGCCCCGTTCATTGGCGCACAGTCTCTTGAATTTTCGCAGTCGGACAGTGACCAGCAATCACCTGCTCTGGCTGCTCCCCTGCAAGCTAGTTTTTCAGATTTATTTGATTCGGGTACCGAGAAGAGGAAAGGCGCAGCCCCATTGCAGCGCAATTTAGGCAGCTTGGGAGGATCTTTCGTGGATGAGGTAACGTTTCCAGTCCGTGTTTACCCTGATCACAGTAATTGATTGCCTCGCTCATCAGATTCCGCGTCACAATAATCTCAATAGAGCTGACACTCTGGATTTAACACAAGATGTTGCGCTACAGCCCGCATTTGAAGTTAGCGGAAGCTTTCTTCGTAAAGCTGACCAGATATTCGAGAAAGAGCAAGAATATGTGCTAGAGACTGCGAACAAAAAACCTCAAAAAGAGCCTGAACTATATGTCAATGATCATGGGTAGGCTTCTTTTGACTATTGGACTAACATCGCTGCCTAACTTATGGCAATAGGTTCCTTACCCAAACCAGGCCGGACGTTTCAACTCCAGAGGTTTATCGGCATCCTTCACCTTCACAGGCTAGACCATTTGGTCCATCAGGGTCTCAGTCGACTTTACGCCGTCCTCTTCGAACCTTGTCTTTATCCGATGAGGTCGATTTCACCTCTCCTGCTCCTCTAGGGCGGTTGCATAAGCGAGCAACGACACCAACGTCGCCTCTTCAAGAAGTGGGAAACAAGACTTCTCCGAGTCCCGCAATGAAGCGTCCAATAAATGCGTTTGACTTATTGAAAACTGGGGTTCAGATGCAAAACTCTAAACGAAAGCCACTCGAGAAATCGGAATTCGTCGAGCAAGAAGCTGAAGAATCTGATGACGAAGAACCCTTTGGTTTTGGACCGGCAACAAAAAAGGATGACAATGAAGACGACGGAGAAGATCAAGATCGCATGCTAGAAGGCCTGGTCGACGACACTGACATGAACGCAGAAACAGTAGCTGCGGAACTTGTAAGGGAAAAGTATCAGTAAGTTGTTCTGTGCCTTCTATTTGCCCCCTGGCTTATCGTATTGAAGGGAACATGAACAAAAAGATGACGAAGAGCTCGAAAAACTCCATCAAGCCGCTGTTCAGGGTGAATTGCGCAAGAAACGAAGGAATCGTGGCCTCGGCATGGACGATAGTGACGATGACAGCGAGGACGACTATCACAATCGTCGCATCCGGCAAGGCATGTACAAGAAACAGAAGATTGAGAGAGATGATATTAAGTCACTTGGTCAGAAGACTCTTACCCGTTTCTATTGACTGCATTAGGCTGACAGACGTAACATTGCAGGGCAACACGAAGAAACCAAATCTTTCTTCAACGTTTACGCACAGAATTTGACTGTTGATGATGCCGATTTTGCCTACTTGCAAGAATCTCAACCACCAGACGTCCTCATGCAGAACGTGGAAGAGGAGGCTGAAGAAGAGGAGGACGAGCCGCGCGAAGTAGTAACTACTGCAGAGGTTCATAAACTTTTAAGAGAAGCTGCTCGGCAGCCTCGTGACGAGGTGTGTCGAATGAAAACTTCCCGTTGCAATAACTGATCTTTGTGGGACAGGAACAAGACGTTATGGACCCTAACGACGTATCCTGGGTGGACGATAATGAGTCTGACGAAGATGAACTTCACATCAAAGCCTTAGCTCCCAATGTGAAGAAACAGGCGACTACACGCCAGGGGGCCGGCAGTCAAATCGAATTCGATGCCGGTTTTGAGGTCTGTCTTCCGTCTAAATTTGACTTTTTGAGCTTTAATTGAGCATATAACGAATACAGCCCTTGTCCATACCTAAAGGTGGCGTTGCTCAGAGCAACATAAACCGTATGCAAACATGGGCGAAAGTTGAAGGACGATCGCATTACAACGAAACGACCGGCCGCAATGTTGGTGGTGCCGCGGTGACTGGCCACAAGACTAAGTCGGGTGGTGGGTCCCTGCGTAAAGCTCCAAAGGAGCCTCCTACGTCTGCATCCGCTTCAAAAGCCTCTGAACGGAGGCCAGTTACAGCTCAACCAAGTTTTCTCGCCAAGGTGGCTGCCGACAGTCAGTCAAATCGATTTGCTTAAAAGTTCTTGCCAGGTTCTTGTGATTGGCCTTATGTTTTTATGTCCCTTTCCTTTTTTTTACCTTAGGTATATGGGTTGCCTGTAATATATAATATTTATATCCATGTAACATTGTAATTATACTGTACAAATTCTCCAATGTTGATTCGCGTTATCCTTGATGTCATCCTCGTCGCTAGCTGTTCAGATGGTGCGAATGTGCTCTTTGTCCTCTTTTACGATATTTGGAAGAACAGACCGCCTGGCCACAACGTCATTCCCAACATTAACTGTGCTCTCGTCGCGAACTATGGACTCAGGCCCGCTGAATTGGATATCCCCAAGTTTAACTTCCGGTGGCTCCTCAAACTGTCTTCGAACATTTAATCTGTAGTTAAGGTATGTTAACTAAAGATCATCATCAATACTTCCGTTGACTCACGTCGCTAAAACAGAGTTGACATAGACTACAACCGATTCAATAAACATTGGAAGTCTCTTGTAAAAAGATCTCACGTTTTCCGACAGCTTGATGGAATGGCTGCCAATATGTGTTATGGGGCATCCCAACGTTCTGAAGAAGATTAGAACCAGTGCTATACCCAAATCCCAAGAGCGACGCACTAATACCAAGAACAATATTTGGGTGATACTGGGACAGAAGTTTGTCAACGCCATCGCTTTTTGTCATGAGTCACGTACGCTGTTAAGATACCTATACAGGCCTAAGATCGACGAAAGTGCAATCAGAACAACGAATTACTCACCCCGACTGACGGCATATAGCATCAAGTTGTCGACGAGTTTCGCACTCCTTCTGTCCAGAGACATCAGGAAAGACTATCAGGTCCATCTTGCTCATCGCTACTCACGTGGCTCCAAATGCAGGTCGATGTGCTTGCAGAAAGATACACATAGCAAGAGTTATCACGATGTCATTGAGAGATGCAAAACCTTGAACAAGGCCGCTTATAACCTGGGAGAAAATCAGCGATCAGGGATTCCCAGACCAATTAGCACTCACAGAGAATTTTCGAGCTGATATCGAGGTTGCGAGTGGATTCTCGAAACTATAGTCACCTCAATCAGTCGCTCTAGTAGCATAGCTGGCAGGGGGATGAATTACAGATGAACGGTTGTCACTTTCCACATATGTTAATGTTAGGTTGTTGACGGGTATGTGAAAGTGTCCTTACCTATTCCAAGAGCTTAGAAGATTTGGAGTCAGGTTAGATCGACAGACAGCAAGCAAGATGTCACAAGTCCCGCACACCTAATGCGACCAAGGCCAATAAAATCTACGCGGCGATAGATAACTCAGAGTTGGTTTCATCACAAAAAGGATGAGAGACTAACAATCGATCCAGGGATAATTTTGTGTTTGTTAACTGAAGAACAGTCAGACAACGTGCAGAATGGCAAATGTCGCCCAGTCGAGCATACCTCTCCATAAGGTCCGTGCATAAAATCTGCATTCAATTATTAGAAAATTCAAAATAAAAGGGACCTATTACTAACGCTTGAGCGATGAATGTGATCACAGTCTGATTTATGTATTTATTTTGAGTCAATGATATCGAGGGGTAGAGAGGATCACAGGGAGATTACTGACCACCAACAACTTCTCCGCCTATAGACTAGAAGTCAGTTTTGCAAAAGAAAAGCGGAAATAACTCACTGTAAAACTCCTGAGTGGTGTATGATGGTTAGTGCGTGCGTGGTTCGGTGCAACAACGGACATACCATGGAATGAGAATATTCACCTCCGCAGGCAGGCCATAATTTAGCACAAAGAACGTATAGAGCGAATGAGCCACAAATATAGTCGTCAGTGTGTCAAGCACCCTACAAAATAAATTCTAAACTTTCACTATTGAACTATGGCGGAGGACTGACCATAAGGTGCCAACCTAATGATCAACAGGGCTCGGATCAGACGTAGTAGCGACGCATCGGAGGGCTGCACTACTCACTGTAAATTTGAGAATCCTTTGGTCTTTAGGATACGAGCGATAATACAGGTAGGTTTGTAAACATGTTATTCCGTAAAGGCTTGATTTCGATCAGTGTGAGCTGTCGAGATGGCAAAGATGAAGGCTTACGTCGTAGCGATCGTAAAGCCAATGAAGCAGGTGCCGAAGATTTGCTTGACGAAGGCCACGAGTTGAGCAGAGGAAGCACTTGACATTTCTGCGAGAAAGATGGGGAGCACTGTTGAAAGCTTTTACGAAGCACCAGCAAACGCAGAGCCTCCTTATGTATAAGAACGCGTCCCAGTTTAGAGCGCCTGCGAAGTCCTCGACATAGATGTTACAGACGTGGACACATATTGTAAAGTTACTTCTATCGCTTAATATGAAAAAAGAGCCATATGCATATGATCTCCTGATGGCAACATGACTTTCGAACGTGTGTCTTCACAACATGGCGCGCGTCCCATTCAATCAAGCCCAACTCGAGGTCACTTCCTGTCTCTCAGTGCCCATCAAAGCTCGCCAGGGAACAGACACGGAACCAGAACGAGATCACTTGGTTACAAGGCACATTCATAAGACTTGGGAAGGCCAAGACAATGCCTGGAGATAAGTCGGGGGAGTTATTCACAGCTGATCTGTCTCACCATGCAATGCATTTGAATGTTAAAGGTCCAGTTGAGGCCATAATTTAGGAAAAGAGGCTGAGCGCGTTGGCAGTTGGTCGTGTGAGGAAGTGGACCAGTAAATTGATTTGAAACTCAGGTCCCCATATGACCTGCACCCTCCCCGCACGGAGATTTAGATCATCCATCTCATCAGCTATATTTATGGGTGCACTTGTATAAGTAGAAATCTCACCTTATGCGTCTTTGACAGCTCACTCTCCTACGCCGAGTTGAGGATGGTACAATACCGCATCCAAAACCTCCTGAGCCTTTTGCAGACATATGTCAAGCCCAACAACCCTAATCACGACGTTCTGGAGGCAGAGTATATTGCATGGATCGACGCATCAACCTTTCTCAGCGATGCTCACAAAAAGGCACGTCACTGATTGCAACTGTGGCAGTTGTCCCCTGAAAACTGATCATGAACGCCACTTCTTCTACATAGGCCTGGAAAAGAGCAGAACTCCCGCTTCTTATGTCTAGAGTGTTCCCGGAATCAAGCCAGGAGCATCTGCGTATCAGTCTTGAGTACATGATGGTTTTCTTGATGCTGGAACAATTGACGTGAGTATGAGAAGAAAGAAGCCAAGGGAGGAAGTGTAAGGGGGGTCACTGACCTTTCTGTCCAGAGATACGCCTGCTACTACCGCTGAAGCCCAGAAATGGGCTGATGTATATAGCCAGGCCTTTAAACAGGTGCTAGGAGAATCGAAAGGACCTGCATCGATCATTAAGCAGTTGCGTATCGCTGGTTAACGGATTGTCTAGTTCTCCAGCTTAACATTTTTTCCCTTGGAATTCACATAGCCTCACTGATCGGGTTCTGAGCGCCATACATGAGCCTTACCAGAGTTATTTAGTCGAAAGCAACATCCTCTTAGCAAAAGGTGTTGTAAAGGAAGCCGCAGATCGCGAAAACCCCGCCACGGAACTGACCCTAGAGGCGTATATGGAGGCCCGGAGAGATTCGATTGGATTGCGTCCGTTCCTTGACATTGGTCGTTGGTCTCAAGATATAGACATCTCTCGGGATGTGTTGATGCACCCTGAGATTGCGAAACTCGAGGAGCAGACCATCGACCTCGTCTCCCTCGCCAATGTAAGACGGAAACATCTTGCACTAAGATTCGTAGAGAATTATTCACCCTGTGTACTAGGACCTCTATTCATACAAGAAAGAATTCTTCGAGAGTGGCGCGCACCACAACTATGTGACTGGCGCCCTCAGCGACCCTATCAGTGGGGTTTCCGAGAATGACAGACAGGGCGCAATTGACTACACATGCAGAATATTCTCCGAAATCCTGGCCGATTTCCTGCAACGAACGCGTGCGCTGTCCTCTTTCGGGGAGGACGTGGATGGAAAGGTCACCGAGTACATTGGCGTGATGCTGGACCTAATAGTCGGAAACATCCAGTGGAGCCTTGCATGTCGGCGCTATGGGCATTCTGACGTGAAAATGAAGGAAAGCGCCACAGTATGGGGAGATGTTGTGTTCGAGATGGATCCCCTCTAGAAACACAAAATCATTCTGCTGAAAAAATACTACTAGTCTATCCCACGGCTGGGCAATTCCCTTTCGGCAGGGTCAAGTAAGGACCCTAACCCCTGGAGGGGCGAGGATAACAACATCATTAAACTCTCCCCACGTGACGTAGCGCGATTGAGCACATGGCAAGCGAAAGTAAACTCTTCAGTGGCATCCATCTAGATGTAGTATTAAGTTCGCGTACGCGTCGCGTTCTCGAAGAGGTGGGATGTTAATTTGCTTGTAAGTTGATTGCTCCTCGAACACGTTGCGAAGGGACGCGGCGTTTAGCTTGGGATAAGGCCGGCGCCGACAACCTCTGACGTATATGTATACAGTACTTAGTATTTGAGACCTCGGTAAAGAAAGGCACCTCTAGTACGATGCACTCTATTTGACCACGCGTCAATTTGATTCTTTGAGGTGACAGGCTGGGGTTGGTTATCAATTTGTCGGAGACATATATGACAGTCTGAAACATGTTACACGAACGCGGGACAAACTCGTGGCGTTCTAAAGCGCCTTATCTTATCAAACTTTTAGGTCATTCGAAAGCGCCTTGTTTGGTATGAATTACAGTATGAAGTGAAGTTGGTCGTGTCGCAATTGAGGAATAAGGAAGTTTCAAGAAACGACGAGGCATAGTAAAGATTATGGTTTGCGGGGAGCACTTATAGTCGTACAATATCCATGAATATGCTAAGGTAGCAAAGGGTATAATAGTTGTGTTAAGACACAAAGTCCAAAGCGAAGGGATGGGATGGGCGGGGCGAGGGAGTCAATGATATGTTTTGCCACTGAACGGCCGACCGAAGCGCATCCAAGGCACGGGGGGCTTTGAACGAGCAGGGATAACGCGGGATGTTTGACGTGAATGCGATGAACTGCGTCGTTTTCTGTTACTTGTCTGGATCTGAGAGAAGAGTTGAGCACGGTAACGAATGGGTAACCAGGCGTCTCACCTTATGACGAAGCAAGATGAGTTTAGCCATGTTCGCGGGCGGACCGCTTTCCCTGAAGGGATTTCCTGGAGACAATATGAGAAAAGTGATGCGACTTTGGAGAAGAAGGATCGTACGAGATGCAACAACAGCGATATCGGTCTCATGAGCGTCCAGAGAGTCGTCAACAGCCATGATAGAAAGCCAAAGGGCGGGCATAAATATATATACGAAGAGGAGGGCTGCGAGAGAACTGAGCATCATAAGGGCCAACATGGTCGCGACGGGGGGCTGCGCTGAGGCGCAAGGGAGCTTCACCCCAGGCGAAGGGAAAAAATGGCGAGCCAGCGGGGGTGATTCGACTTTGGTCAACTATTTGTTGGCGAAAAACGAACCATAGCAATTAAAATAAATTACGTAAGTAGCTCCCATCAATTAACCTTATTTATTCAATTTCTTCCTGATCCCTCCATGAACTGGTTCGTCTCCAGGGCCACCGTCACCTCCGTTGGCCTCACCTGCAAAGCCTTTTTCAACTTCGGTTTCTGTTCACTCAACGTTTCTGGCCTCAACCACCTCCACGATGCCCTTCACAGCCCCGCCAGGAACAATGGCCAGGGGATAATCACTGGTTAGCTTGCCATATTTGCGCCATATTCGCTTTGCTTACCCGAAGAATAGTTGCAAATCACATCTCGACGTATGCCTTTCTCATCATATTTTACAACGCGCTGCTTCATATCTTTCATCCAGTCTAGATGATCCTGTGACCTGGGGCGTGCTTCCAGCACACTATTACCTCAGTTCTCGAACGACACGCTGGGCCCTCGGTGCATCTGACATCATCTTTACTAATCCGTTAGTACTTTCGCCTCACCTTCCTCCTGTACGCTCATTCATTTCTGCTAGCAAGTATATTTTCTGCCTTCTTTCGCCAGGGCCAGACGTTAGAAACTTTTCGGGGTAAAGGTGTTCATCAGCCCGCGGTTGACACTGCGATTCAGAAGCTTGATCAAGGTGACTGGGTGAGCAGCATGTCTTGCAAACGAGTCTAAGCCCATGACATATCTGTCATCTACATATAGGTCCATTTATATGGGGAAGGTAAAGTCAATCAGCCAGACACCTATCCGCGGGACGCATCAGGCGTAGCACATCTTCCAAGGTTTAAATGGGGGGTGTAAGTACTTCTTCATGCACTACGATCTATCCAAGTCAACGCTTCATCAGGGGTCGTATTATCATGGAATCTTCGGCACCTCCTGTCATTTTGCCAATGTGGCTTACAGGCTTTGATAAACTTATGCCTGAAGGGCGGCCGTTTCCCTACAAGTATCTACCGCGCTATGGAGCCAAGCTTGGTGTCGCGTTCGGCAATCCCATTCCTTCCGAGGAACTATTAGACGCTGCCAGCACATTCGACCTCGAAACGCCGCCTCCTGAAGCAGTCAAGCCCACAGGCTGGTTAACGGACACGTTAACGCAGAGGCTACAAACGCAATCCATTGCCCAGGAAGATCTCTTGAAAATTCGCTCTGCTGTTACCGCAGTTGTCCAACGCCGCGTCGAAGCTCTTGGGAGGTCTCTTTGTGGCGAGACCCTCACACATTAATCTTTCTACGCACAACCTTAGATTAATTATAACCGATACCCAAGCCAATACATTCATTAGTGAACATTCGCATTATTATGCAAATTCAGAATCTGCTGCAGACGATCGCTGAGAATTTCCACCGCAGTGTTATTCAAGTTTGCCAGGCCTGGTACCTTGAGGAGGGTGTTATTTGAAGGCTGCGCCAAGGAGGCAGCCACCGTTCGGCATGACTGCATATGTTGAATATCGGTTTGGCCTGGGTAGAACCATACCGTTATAGCCTGTACACATGTCGTCAGTAGCCAAAGTTTAAAGATAAACAAATCACTAACAATCATTAGGTAAAGTATGACCATCATCATACCCTCGGCCCAGTTTGTCTTGTAGTCTGCGGTTACCTGGTTGACGAGGAAACAAGCTCCTAGCAGAACAGCGACTTCAAAAACATCGAATAAGAGCGAGAGGGGCTTGTGTGAGCACCACGCAATGATGACCAAGAAGGGCATCCAGAACAGCAAGAACTGTATTCCGAGGTCAATAGAACGCCCTTGAGCCAGTTGGGCGGGTGGAGGAGGGGGGTGACCATAGTACCGCCTGATGTGTCTGTTGCAAAAGAAGACCGATGAGAGGATCCCGTCCGCGGAGAATGAGACGAGTGGAAGGAGGACGATTCCGAAGAATCTATACAATTGAAAGGTTAAAGGCGCTTGTAAAAAAAGACAAATCGACATACTCTGCTTTAAGAATACCCCTTGTTCTCATCGGTTTCACGCTGTCCACCAACTGGACGAGATGGTCAATACAATGGTAACGCAAAAAAGAGAACAGAGAAGAGCACACCAGTTCGGAAGTAAATCCGAGGAGAACTACAGTGATGAGGAGTACGGCAATGCAAGCCAAGGGGTTTATTTCTGGTTCTTCTTCCTCAAATTTCGCAATATCGGCCTTGAAGGATGCAGGATCTGGAAGCTCATCATGCTCACCGGGTGGGTTGTGTAAATAGAACCTTGAGCCGATATAACTGTTGTAAATGGTTGATAAGAGAGCGTAATACGAAGTATGTGGACAGGAAACGTACACTGAAAGAAGGAATATGGCTAAAGCGCGGCTTAGTTTCAGAAAGTCGCCTCGCACGCTATCGCTAATTGCAGCCTCAACGTTGAAAGTATTGACGGGTGCCATCCTATCAAGACCACTGAAGAACGCGGCGGGGATCAAAAGGGTCAATGCTCTGTATAGATAATAAGAAAGTCTTTTCATTACGGAAGGAAAAAATATGTACGTACCCCATGGTCAACAGCGTGCTGTTCATCGAGACGATTGTGGGATGAAGTTCTTGCGTCAGGACGTTGGCGCCTCCAGTAATAAAAGAAAACCCAGGTACAAGTAAAAGGCGCAGAAGTACGACACCTAGGGACAATGTAAACTCACAGACCAGGAGCGAGGAATGAATATTTACCTATGACGGTAGACTGGAGGAGTTTTAACCTAGCGACAGAAAAGAAGACCAGTGAGTCCACGATTTGATATGGCATTGAACAGCAGCACTTACTCGCACTTGAGCAGAAGAATGACAGCTAGGGAAGTTTCGACCGCGCTGAAATAAATGGTTAAGTCTTTGGAGATGAGAGACTTTGAAGGACGAACTTATTCAGGGTAATCACGATAAGGTCACCAACGGATCTCCCGCAATACAATGCCAACTGTTCACCTCCGTAGTCTAGGATCTTGCTTAGAGGTATGATTGCAATAAAGGTTACTAGGAGAACGAGCACAAAATCAGGGTACGCGATCGCACAGATATAGGTCACTCACAAATGAATTTGAGAATATGAGAAACGTTGGCATAGTGAACTCCCCAAGAGATGGGAACGAAGATAAGGAGAACATTCAACCCTGTACGCGCCAGTTCAGATATCGACTCATGGGACGAAAACCAAAGAATAAGCCTCACATGTAAATGTCGCAAAAGCCTTCAAACTTGCAACCCAACTAATGTGGACACGTCCCTCTCCCCTCAAGCGCTGCCAGAAAGTGCGCGAGAACGGCTGCGCAATTACCCTAGAAAACCTAGTCACCCTTCCTTCTCGCTCCAGCACAGTTTCCGACGAGTATTGGCTCTCCTGGTCCGCATCACGTTCAGCGTCCCAGATGACCTCCACCCCATGATTGTTGGGGGCAGTGACATTCACCGTGTATGGCCGCGGCGGCATATAAGCTGGGGAAGGCATATGCGGCGGGCCCAAATCAACGTGGTTGAACCTCGAATCAATACCTCCTTCTATCGTGACATGTTTTGTGCTCATAGCGTCGTCGCTCCAGATACTGTGTCCCGAGTCGAGGACGTTGTCATTGCGAGAACCACTGGGCATTGCTATTGTAGATTTTGGGCGGCCATTTGGCAGACGAGAGTTACGGGTGAGGGCCTCCAGGGCGCGCTGGCGATGACGGCTTTCATCCATGTGTGCGTAGTTTTTGGATTGAGACCAGCTCAAGTTTCAGAAGACGGGGTAGAGGACCAGCTCTGGTAACCCGGTAATCAGTTGTTTGCAGATATAAGTAATTCGGCTACAACATCCATCATAACAGGCACACTGCCTCGACGAACTGATGGTGGTGCGGCTTATTTTTAGATAAGTGATTCAAAGCATATGAAGGAAAGCAAATAAACAGCATATAAGATCCATTACATACAGAGCTAGGTAAAACAGAGAGTTGAGAGTCCAGTTACTCACTACTGCCCCCCGTAAAAGATGCTAGTGTGTCGGCGACACTTTGACAAGAGAGCAAGAACTTGATCTCTGATTGTCCAGTGTAGAACCATGCACACAGAGCCTGTTATATGAATTATTGGGAGAAGGCCGTAGAGCAACGACGGGACATACAATCATGCAATAGAAACAGACCATAGCAAAGCCTTCGGCCCAATTTGTTTTTGCGTCTGCAGTCACATAGTTGACGATGAAACATGACCCCAGTAAAACAGCGATCTCAAAGAAGTCTGAGAGAAGAGGTAAACCGACTTTGCGAGACATCAAGTTTGTAAAACAGCATACCAAACAAAAGGCTCATGGGTTTTCCTGCCCACCATCCCAATATGACTAGGAAGGGCATCCAAAACAGTGTGAACTGGATGCTGAGATCAATTGCACGAGCTTTTGCCAGTTGCGTCGGAGGTGAAGGCTTCTCGAAGAAGTGCCTGACGACGTATCGAATGAAGAAGACAATAGCGACAAAGCCATTGGCAGCCCAAGAGAGAATTGGGAGCAGAACCATGCCAAACCACCTATGAATAGTCAAGTGACGAAATTAAAGCCTATAGGCTGACGACGTACTCGTCTCTATTGACAAGGCCCGGTGTATCCCGAATATAGTTGATGCTTTCTACAAGCTGAAGGAAGGTAAAGATACAAGTCGCCCACTGTCTAGAAACATATTAACTCACCCATTCTGTTGTAGCAGCCATAATCGCAACTCCTAGTACCAGTACAACAATTAAGACATATTGGTTGACTTCTGGCTCCTTGCTACGAAGCTCCTTCTCTTCCACTCTCATTGCTTCAGGTGCAGCTTCGTCAAGGACCAGATCGCTATGGCCAGGAGGATGATGCAGAAATATGCGGGAACAAATATAGCTAACAACAGTCCGTTAGCAACTAAGACGGTAATCGAATCGAGAAGCCCACAGTGCAAGCAGAATTACAGCCAGGCCACGACTCATCACCAGGAATGTATCCCTTGTGGCATCATTGACAATGGCACCAACTGCAACATCTGGGGTAAGCACATTTTCGGCGCCATGGTCAATTGCAGAGAAAAAGGCGGCAGGGAGGAGCAAACTCAGAACTCTGCATTTAGATGAGTCAACGACGTAAAAAGGAAGATAGAATGACTTGCCCCATAGTAAGTAATGTGTGATTGAGCTGAACCATATGAGGATGGAGATCTTGGTGCATGATCATTGCACCTCCAGTGATAAAAGCGGCACCAGGAATCAGAAGTAGATGAAGGATAACAACACCTGACGAACTTTCCATAAACATCAAAGAAGAAACCTCATATGACGTCTGACGCACCAACAATTGTCGATTGTAGAAGTTTTAATCTAAACAAAAACGTCAAACATCAACGTCAGAGCAACTGAGCAGTGGGGTCACTGACTCGCAGTTAAGAAGGAGAATGATCGCTAGAGATGCCTCGACAACACTAGAAGAAGTGAGATTGAAAGTATTCGTGAAAAAGCGAATGTGACGCACTTGTTCAATGTGATAACGACTAGATCACCGAGCTGTGAGCCGAGGTAAGGAGCCATTTGCTCGCCTCCCCAATCGAATAGCCACTCCAAAGGTATTAGCGAAAGAAAACAAACTTTGACAGCATCAGCTAATGAATCGCGCTAGAAGAACGGCTGCAGCTCACAGGTGAAGGTTAAACTGTGGGGAAACACTGGCGTCTTTTCACCGTCTACGACCTTTGAAGCAAAGTGTCCGACCCATGCCAAAGGTATGAAAACGACAAATAAGTTGAGCCCTTGATGAGATCGTGGATCAACAGTGGGTGCTTCATTGTAACAGAGAATACGTACACGAGGAGAAGACTATAGCACGCAGACTCGCTGCGATCGGCACGTTCTTTTTCCCCCTCCGAGTGAATCTATCCCAGAATTGAGTCAGGCTGGCCTCGAGCTCCTCAAACTCGACACGAATCGCTGCTGCAGTGCTAGCAGTAATCGGGGCTGGAGACGTCAATCGTTCTCTCGAACTAGCCTGACCATTAGTGACCTCGACTGCAGCCTTCTCGACATCGAGGTAAGGTCCGCTGAAAGTCCTTAGACGTGCAGATGTTATACGTTCCACCGGCCCCGCAGGCTCCGCTGTTGCCGTCGCAACGTCAATGTAGGACTCGTTGAAGGTCCTCTTGCGATATGAGCTTGATCTAGGGCGCAATTCCGACTCAGCCATTGAAGGAAGAAAGGCAGAAGTGAAGGGAAGAGGGAATAAGTAAGGCCGGCTCTACGGTCCACTTGGCGCTAAAGTACTTAAAAACCATTGGCATTCCTTGATATGGGCGGACGTGTGTTGAGTTGATGAATTTCAAAAAGTGATGTCGTTTCTGATTTCAGTGACGCGCGTACAACGCCGTATCAAAGTCTGTCTACGACAGATACTAAGTAGTCCAAGCAAGACCGCACTAATCATTGCTAGTGACTTGATTACTTGACTTGCACATAATGGTTGTAAACAGTGGTATAGGAGTTTGATCGACGTTCTCCCGCTGCCGCAGTGGAAAAGCTCATCTACCACATTATTGCCCATTAAAGGGTTTCAATGATGATATCGACCTCAAGGAACGTTCAAGGCAGAGACAGCTGCCTGACAAAGGGCTTCCAGCCACTGCCCAGAATGAAAGGCCCGCTACCAATAACCGGCCGAACCCACCGATTGAATCAGTACTGTATCATCGAGTTATGTAACGGCGTTTGATCATGGCCCCTGTATGAGAGCCGTGTGGCTGTGGACACACTGTAGATATGATTTACCGCGCTCAAAGATACCGCTCGCTCATTTGTGTGCCAACAGTCCTAGTTTCATGCATAGTTATCTTACTTGATTACTTACGACGCGTCAATATTGCCCAACGCGTCTGCACAGCCACCAATGATCAAGGGAGGTTTGTTTGGTGTCATTCTATGCGCATCCATGAAAGTATTCCTGAATCTCCCCTTCTACTTTACCCCTTTCCCGCGGTGCACAGAAATCTACAGCAGCGACGCTTACCACAGATCGGAGTCAAGCGGCTGATGCTTGCCTACACCGCAGCTCTTATCGAGGCCATGTATCGGCAGCACCTACAGATGGGAGCAGATACCATCACGGAGCTCATCGTACGTGTAATGGAACCTGGTCCTATTGGCTGCTCATCGGCGCTCACCGCTCGGTCCAGTGACCTGTGCTTTTCTTGCACACTGCTTCTACGACCACCTCTTCCATCAACGACGCCCAGCTCCTCCTGCTGTTGTTGAGGATTCTGCTCCAATAATAGCAATGCCCGTCTCACGCGTAAACACTCCCTTAGCCAAGATCTGCTGGGCTGACCCCGCCTGCAACATTAAACATCTTTTGCCTTTTGTCACCTCCGAATCACTTCCTCCAGAGCCCGTCCACAGTCCCACTCCCTCCCGCTTCTTCCCACCGCCCTCGTTTTTCTTCGACGCTTGGTTTGTTTTTAACCTCTTTCTAATTATCACATTTCTGAATGCTGTTATCAGGTCTATAAACTCGCTGTTGGAAAAAAACCTTCTTGATGAAAGACTCGAGCGGTGCCATAAACCTCTTCGTGCGCCACTCATTTCCTGTTCCGTTTCTTTTTCTGATCTTACAACAAAGAATGGGGGTTTCGAAAACCTGACACAGATCATCCCTCCGATCCTCAACCCCACCACCGTAGTTCTCGATTTTAGCTCCTTCCATGACGTGGATAAACTCTACGTATGTTTCTGTTTCCTATCAATATATCGCCTTTTCTAACTTGCTCCAGGGCGAGCTCACATTGACTCCAATCTCTGACAAATGGTTCTTCGACAGTACCACTACAGTAATTGCCTCCAAGAAACCGTCCTCATCAGAACTGTTTCCGCCGAATACACACTGCGATCTCGGATACAATGGCGCTATGGTCTGCCTCCTTTCACGTTATTTTCTGAGTCCTGACTTTGGTTAATAGGATGAGCCCGATCAACTATTTGCCTTCTTTAGCACCGCCTTCTCCACCATTCTGCCCTCCTTTTCCCTTGACGTAAGTTGTTATTTTGATTGAATTCGCTTCCTCTGACGCAATCCTCGTAGACTGTAAATGCACCACTCGAGGTACAGATAAAAATTGCTGAGGATGCAATTGCATTCTTGCTTCGTCTTGATAGCAGTGGCAGTGCCGTCATCGAACCATGTCCTATCGATGACGATACATATATATCGACAATACATATGAAGATGATGACGATCCCCCACTCTTAGTAAGTCGCACAGGGTTCTGCCTCGTGATTTGTTTGCTCATTGACCCTACCTATGGCGCCAAGCTCATAGGTCCCAGATCCCTCAAAACCTCTCTTTTCTATCCCTCCGATTTATATCTTCTCTTGGGTCTCTGTCTGTCTTATCTGTCTCTCTGGTCTCATCTGGTCTTCTCTCTTTTTTTCTTCGTTTCCTACTGGCGACCGATTTGCCCCGACACACTCACGACTCCAAGCCCTAAGGACCGCAAGATCGTGACAACCTCGTCAACCCGCAACACAAAGCACCTTCGATCTCGTGCACAGCTGGCCGTATATCATTATCCTGGGATCGGGAACTCCTCAAGGCCCATCGTGCTGTGACACACGGCTCGGCAGCGCAACATCAGCGCTGCCAGCTGATCCAGTAGTCATTCTCAAGTATGTTCGTGGCTTTTGATGTGGTGGAGACCAACGGAGGGGAAGGGGTGCGCACCCCTTTTCCTTTTCCTTTTCCTTTGCCAGTGTCTGCTCCTGCGGGCCAATGGACTGCGTGATACGTGGCTACCGTTTTGCAGGGGCTTGTATGCTAGTATGTTTTTTCAATGGCCTGTTGGTTGTTGGAGTTACTGAGTTCATGCGCTTTTTAGCTACCGAGCGAACATTGAGAAGTCGAGGTGCTGAGCTTCGATGATTAACACCAGCAACCTTCTGTGGTCCTTTGTACCCTCTGATGTCTCGAGCGTTCTCTTCTGTCGTCTGGAACAACAAGACTCTCGGCTTTCGAATTTACATCTATATTTTTTCGTGCCTATCGGCTCCGACTTTGATTCTATATTTTTCGTCTCGATCTTAAAACTGATTTGTCTCTTTTCTCTCCCAAGTATTTTGGTACTGCAATGTTAGGCCATTTTATTTGATTCGGTTTCTTTCCTTTTTCTTTTCTCTGCAAATATGTGACGATTCTCTGAGTGCCTTTGGATACGTTCCTTAGGCCTTATCCCTCAACCCTTCTAGCACTATTGATGAATTGAACTCAGGGCTACGATAAGAAGTTGACCAGCAAGACACTGGCTTTATCAATAGGATTCGGACGCATCTAGAGTGACCTCAAATCATCATCCATTGCTTTGGCCTCCAGTATTGTATCACTATTACGCTTGGTCTTGAAATCCTTATCCTTGGAATCGCATTCAGACTCGAAATTGGATCTCGAAAATAAGCAGTATCGGACTCTTCGATCTCGGACGCCGTCTTTTGTCTCTTGATATTTATATCTCAGCGTGTCTTTCTCGTGAAAGATTTGTATGAACAAATGTAATGAATTCGATTTTGAAATCGTGGAACTCACCTTTGATCTTGAGGACTTCCTCAATTGTAGAACGTTGAACTTGTGCCTTAAGTCGCTCCGACTCGCATGAAAGGGCAAACAATACAGTAGGTGGAAAAGTTCGGTTTGGTTATTCTTTGTGCAGCGCTTGTGCCATCAACAATGGACAAAGCTTCTTTTGTGACATTGTCTACTTATACCTGTAGATTTGTGGGCACATCCCTCAGTCACTCGTCTCCACGTAAATTCAGCCCTCCCCGCATCTTTTCCGTCTTCCCATATTTTTACCAAGCATGCCTGTGGATGAATCGACGACGCCTTCTCCCACCGTGCTTGCGTCCGACGCGATGAACCCCTCCGTGCCGTTACAAAGCCTTCGAAGCAGATTTGAAGGCAAGAAATTCAGTCGTGCCGATGGTGAGCTGAGTCAACTTGAATGGAGTGAACGCCTTCAAGACGCGCTTGCTCTCAACGATCTCGATCTTTACGTATTGGATCCTGTTCTCCCTTGCCCAGACGGCACCCTCGAACCTCGTGCCCACGCCAACTGGAAGCACGACGACAGGCTCGCCCTGGCATTACTCCGCAGCGCACTCGCTCAGTCAGAGCATTACGAGCTCATTACGAAGGAGGGGGCCAAGGGATGTTATGACGACCTTATCAAGAGGACGCGAAGGCAAGGACGGGTTAAACAAATTGTTTTGTTCCTCGAGGCCGTTTCAATTCACTGTTCACCCTCTGAACCTTTAACGCCCACCGCACGTCGCGTCATGGACCTCGTCGATCGAGCCTTCGCCATCAGCCCCGTTACTGAAGATATTCTTGGTTGTTTCATCGTACTTAATAGTCTGAAGGATCCAGCCTTCGAGTCGTTGCGGCAGACCATTTTCACGGCGATCGCGAATGCAACGGAGTCGGAATCGCTACGCGACACCTTGATGCAGACGATTCGGGTTTTTGACGCAGAGATTAAGGCTGGGGGAAAACATCGTTGTTCGACATAAACAGAAGAAACGAGCCAGGAAGGGATACTATTCTCCCGAAATCATATGCGTAGCGGGTCGACGTGTATATTACGAGTTACGGGTGTTCACCAGCACGAGTACTTAGTGACTTCAAAGAGTTCTTGAGATCACGAACAGATTCAACAAAAAAAATGGTGAAGCGTACATGAGAGCGAGCCATCCGGTAGTTACTGAGTTCAGGCTGCGTGGAATGTGGAATGCAGGATGCCTGATTGAAGTTTTGACAAGTTGCGAGAACATCGATGCCAATCAGAGATATATACCCCCTCACCAAATTGAACAACAATCCTGTCTCATGCATTGCCCAGAGAATTAGCGCTATGTTGCTAGCCCGTTTTGACAGCGTATCCACTCTATAAGCGCCTCGATTCGTGTAACACCAGGACTAGACATTGTGGATTGGTGTGAATTTTGTATACCTTAGAAAGGTATCAAGCAGGCAAAAAGCAGAATGAAAACAGAGCTTGTGGCAGGTTATGAGAGAAGAGAGTGCAATATATGGAGCTTTTCATATTCTTGCTATCAGCATGGTCGAAACTGAGGAGTATTTATGGAGATCATCAAATGATTTTGCTGTTGGCAAGCAGCACCAAACAACTCTCTTGTTGGAGAGCAGACTTGGTCAAACGGCTCTATCCACACACCTTTATCTATCCCGTTCCTTCTGGCCTGGCGGACAGGAACGACGCATGGACGTTGTTGAGAACGTGAGAGGACATCTTGCCTCATGGACAAATGGCGGAGAATCTGAATGGTGCGTATCTATGTTGGCCTCTTCTGAGTTCATAACGTACTGACTTCATCGTGGCGCAGCCGGAGTTCTCTTTTTGCTCCCCATTGCAACCCGTCAAACGCGGAATGTGTGGATACACTAACGACTGTGTATCACACCCTCCTGTGTTCTGTTTTGCAAACATGGTCGCCAAAACATTCGCTCGCGCCACTCGAATTCGTGGATTTCGTTCAGTCAGTTCTGAACACTCTTCCGTCGTCTTCTTCGGGTTCATCGACATCAACTAATGCTGCGTGTTTTGGCGAAACCCTCGTGGACATGATATGGTCTGTTGACGCGGAATTAGACGAAGTCTTGAACGATGCAAAAGTAACTTTGGCTGCGTGCGCCAAGCAAGAAGACAGCACCCGCCTATCTTCAATTGTCGCTAAAGTGAAGAAAGCAGAGCAGATTGCGGAGAAGGACAAGGAGACCGTTCATGGCATTGTAAAGAGGTTTCTGGTGCGTAATGATATATCTAGCAAGAGTAACTCAACCTCATGAAGCGCTCAAAGGAAATCGGGATAATTTACCCCAACATTTGTCGTGAACGCCTTGACACCTCTATTTTGGCAAACGTCGGTTTGATGCCAGACAAAGCTGTGATGGAGAAGAAAGAAATTAGGACGCGGACTGGCTTGTTGTACGTATTCATTATGCGCTTGCTACCTCCTCGACTGACACACACGATGTAAAGTTACAAGCAGAACAAGTTCAATCTTCTCCGCGAACAGTCTGAGGGCTACAGCAAACTTTCTTCGGAGTTAACGAGTTCTTTGGGCCCATCTCACTCGCCCATGACGGGCCGCCCAATTGAACCATACTCTGCCATAGAAGAGCGTGCACGTCCTGTCTGGGAGAAGGTCATAAGCCTCGTTGGATATTTTGATCTGGATCCCAATCGGGCACTGGATATCATTTTAGACGTACTCTCAGTGCATCTGTCGACGCACTACACTTTCTTCCTCGCCCTCCTCTCATTCTCCCCCTGGGCTGGGTCCTATCGCCGACCAGACCCGGCTTTTATGGAAACTAACCTTCCTCCGGATTCATTCAAGGGTAAGACTTTGGACGAAGTCTTAACTCTCGCGAATCCTAAACCATCGGGGGTCGAAAATACTTCTCAAACCCGGAAACCTCAGGTATTGGCGCAAGTCTTAGGTTTTAAATTTGCGTATTACAATGTACGTTTATTGTTTCACGACCTTTTCATAGCTTTTAACTTACACCTGCCCTAGTCTGCGGATGTTGCTGAAGCAACACCCAAGAATCTGTATCTCACTGCTGCCCTTCTGATACGAGAAGGATTTATAACTCTCGAAGATTTATATCCTCATGTGCGTTTAAGTTTTTCACCCTTGACTGCCGTCATTAATGTGTTTCCTGTAGCTTTCACCGGATGATAGTGATATGACAAGCGTCCGAGAAGAGTACCGTCGAGATGTTTCGGCGCGTATTGCAGCCACGAGCGTCAGTCAACTTGCAATGGCTGCGCCGCTGGAGTCATCTGGATCTCAGTCATCAAAATCCAAGTCTACCCCTCAAGGAGAAGCAAAGAAAACTCCGGATGTCAAGGACACAAACCAAAAAGTTGGACTATTGGACGCTCTACTCGCTGTTGGGGCATTGAAACCAGCTCTGGCAATTTTGTCCAAGTTCCCTTTCTTAGTTGACGCACGGGTTGAAATCGCTGATCTCATGATTCGAATCTTGAAGGTTTCGTTGTCATCCCTCTACGAATCCCTCATGGTGACCAAAGAACGGAATCCGAGCTTTACACAACCTCGAGCACGATATGGATCTTCTGGCATTGCTCCAGCTCCTAGCCGAAAACCGCTTCTTACACTTTGGGCCCCGACTCCTCCCAGCACATATACCACGGATTTTGTCTTCTTCTATCCTGATTGGGCTGAGCAAGTGCCAATATGTAGCTCTTTGGGTGATTTAGAAGACGTTATAGAGCCACTGATGAACTTCATCGGGGTCCATGTATCTCGCGATCCACTATTCCTGACGAAGTTTTTGCGACTTGGACGTCTCCATCTTCAAACCACGGTAATTTCCCTCCCAGTTTCTTTGTTCGTCTTCTCAACTCTGCATAGCAGATGCCAATCGACCCTGTTACTAAAAAACCCACCGGTGAACCTGACCCAGAGCATCCCATCCGCCTCTTCTGGTTCAAAGTTTTGCGTATCTACCTTCTACGAGCTCTTCCCCTCATTCGAGGAAATGCAGTCTGCACTGTTGAAGTATGGAACATAATCCGACAATATTCTACAACGTCGCGATGGCATTTGTATGGCGAGTGGAAATCGAAGATGTACGAATCTCACCCGGAACTTCAAGTACGGCAATCCCAAGCCAAGAGTGAGACGAAAGCTATTCTCCGACGTCTTTCTTCAAATTCGAACGACACGTTATCGGGCACGGTGGCTAAACTCGCACACTCAAACCCGTGTATATTCTTTGATAGGGCGGTCCATCAAATCATGTCTTACGACAACTTGGCCAATGTGGTGATTCAAGCTCTTCGCTATGTTACAAACATGGGGTTCGATGTCCTCGTGTATATTATTGTGGATGCCTTCTCCGATCCAAATAAACCACGATTAAAGGACGACGGCGTCAATATAGCTGACTGGCTTCAGAGTATGTTTTTTCTTCACGTTCTCGATAATTTTTGACATGTTACTGCAGGCCTGGCTTCTTTCACTGGGATGCTTTTCAGACGCTATAGTGCTGATTTAACCCCCGTCTTGACATATGTCATGCATCAACTCTACAACGGACAAACCACAGAATTGGTAGTATTGAAGGAGCTGATTTGGAAAATGGCAGGCATTGAACCCTTGCCGACTCTTTCTGATTCACAAGTTGTTGCAATGGCTGGTGGACCAATCCTTCGCATAGAAGCTGTTGCTTCTGCTACCCGCGGCGCCCGACTTGACCCTGGAGATGCTGTTCTGAAAGGCCCTTGGCGTCTTGGAAAGACATTGTTAGATTCTTCTCTAGCACTTAGTCTTCTTATCCAGGTTGCTCAACAACGACAAGCGTGTGTCTTCAAAGCCCCGGACACCCATCTCAAGTCATTAGCAAGTCTGTATGACACGGTGAATACCTATCATTTCCTATACAATGTTATTACTCATATTGGACTGTATCCAGACTCACGGTGTTTTGCTCCAATACTTGGAGCTTTTAACATCTCCGTCTGTAATACCACTCAGCGACTACGAGAACAAAGTCCTTCCGTCTCTCGGGGATCTTGGTGTCATTTATGGCATCTGCGCACCAATTTGCATGCAAATAATTCGTCCTGTCCTTCAAGCATCCCTTCTGGTTTGTCAACATCCCTTATTCATCAACAAGAGCTCATTGCGACGAAAACACGTAGAAATCGGCTTTGGCTATGCAAGAACAGGAGCGCATTGCGAGCGAGGAGGCCGAAAAGCGGTTGAAGGCTGCCCTGACTGCGAAGCGGGAACCTGTTGCCGCCAGAGTCGCCTCACCGAGTAACGGCCCATCCAATGCTTCCGATACTCTTGTGGATGTCAAGATGTCTTCTGAGGAGCAACCATCACATGAGGACGTGACCATGGATGTCGAATCTAATTCTGCGCCGCCTGTAGAGGTCAGTTCAGTTCGGAGTGCCCCTTTTCAATTTTCACACTGTCTACAGAGCCCATGGGTTCCCGAGCTTGCTGTCCTATTTGAAGACATCAAGAAAATTGCGCCAGGCAACGCTTACGACATCATGGGGTATGAATTCTATTATCTATCCCTAACTTATATATTGAATTCATTCCAACCAGGCCAGGTTTCTATGCAACATTTTGGCAGCTTTCAACTTATGATTTGTCACCTCCGACCAGCAAATATGACGAGGAAAGTGCGAGCTTGTTGCTTCTTAGCCGTCAAGAAGAAAGCAAATGGCGAGCGGCAGACCATTCGTCTGATCGGACAAAGCGTCTGACCGCCATTTCTCATAAACAACGACGAGAACGTTACATCAAGACTCATGAACTGCTCCTCGATGAGTTGAAAAAACAAACAGCGTCCAGGGCTTTCACCCTGAAGCGACTCGCCCGCGAGAAGCAGCATTGGTTCTCTCACAGTGAGTTTTTGAAACGATATTCGATATGGATGCTTATAGCATTTCAGGCCCGAAAGCAGGAGCACTTGTTGGGTCTATTATCGAACACTGCATACAGCCACGTTGTTTGTTATCACCTATGGATGCCGATTTCTGTGCACAGTTCATCAAGGTCCTTCATACACAAGGAACTCCAGGCTTCCATACTTTGAACTGTTATGACAAGGTTCGTCTTATTCATTGATAGGATAAAATAAATTCACAAACTCTCATTTAGCTGCTGGGTGACCACGTCAAAGTTGTTCTTTTCTCTTGTAGCGAATATGAAGCTCACAATTATGGTATGTTCCAGTTTTGCAACGGGGTAAAATTGATCAAACCAACTTCGCTCTATAGGCCGTTTCCTTTTGGGCATCTTGTCGGACATGCTCAAGTGGTACAGCGACGAGCAGGCATACATGGCAGATAATCGGACGAAAGTCGGTGGGAAGACCGTCTATAATCCCGGTTTACAACGTCTTTGGACGAACAAGAGTGTCTCGCTAGACAACCTTTTAGATTGGCCTAATTTCCAGCGCATACTTCGAAAGTGGCACAAGAAATTGACGAAGGTAATTTGCTTGAATCATATATGCACTGGTTATAGCATTCATCATGAACTCTAGTGTTTCATTGACTGCATTCAAACTGGCGAGTTTATGCACGTGTACAACACTATCATTATCTTGAAAGAACTTCTGCCCGTGTTCCCCCTTGCGGCGGTTTCAATTACGGACGCTGGTGCTAGCCTTGATGCCGCTATGGATCGCTTTTTGGAGAATGAAGAACGCGGAGATCTAAAGATTCTCGGGAGAGCGTACGTCTTCTTTGATATCGGAACACTGATATGTTGATAAACATATGGTTTAGCTATTCTGCTGCTCTGAAGAAGAGGGAATCGCTATGGACAATGCCTCGCAAAGTTCGTTTCGACTGATTTAGCTTGCCTGATTCTCATAATCCTATTGTATAGCCTCCTCCTACAACGAATGCAACACCAACACCAAAGCCGGCAAATCTCCCTCAGCAAAGCGAGAAAGCACGCGGCACTGTGCCTCCAAGCGGTCCGAGCTCTACACTCGTTCCTGTTGGAGATGGGCGTCGCCCTACTGCAACACCTATTCCCTCTACAACGCCTTCTGGCCCTCGAGCTCAGCTTTCAAATGGGCCTGCTTCAGCAACTGAAAAACTGTCTAGCAACATTAGTTCTGCCAAAGCTGCAATGGACAGGTTCGCACGTCTACCTACTGCCACCAGTACAAATATTTATATAAATGACCAGCATACCACGACCAGAAGTTGTTAAAAGGGTTCGCCAGGGGGACAAGCATAGTCAATCGCCGAAACCCCCAGATGCTCCCGTTTCTCAGACAGACGGAGTCAAATCATCTCTTCCTCCGCACATGAATGAACTTCGGGAACCCGGAAAGGATGATACATCTCCTCGCTCACGGTACAGTAGTCCTTCACACCCTCGAGGTTCCCCCTCCCAGTCTTCTCCATCAGGCAAGTCAAGTTATATATTCTCATGCATCTGCTCTGACATTCTCTTTTAATAGAAAATGGCCCTGCCATGCCACCACCATCCGTTCCTAGCCAAACACCCTCAGCTCAAGAGCTTAGGGAAACAGCTAGACAATCAATCCGTGCGGACAAATTGGAGGTTGCACGAAGCGGGGGTGGATCCGGTGCACCTTCCCCACGCATCCGATCTCCCTCACCAACAAGTCGTCCTGGCACTCGGAATCATAGCGCCGAAAGTCGGGCGAGCGGAGGCCGTTCACGCTCTGACCGCGGAAATAGTGACGAGCGACGTGTGGATCGAGATGGTCGCCAGGACTCGCGTGATCACACCACAGGCCTTAGTCGTCGCGATAGCGTTACACATACACGCAGTGATCGTAGCGGACGCGAGCGCACTTCGGCTCGGGAGGTGGATAAAGATGGTGACAGAGACAAAGAACGAGAACGGCCACGAGAAAGAGATCGACATGAGCGGGACAAGGATCGTGAGCGGGACAGGGAGCGGGGCCATGACTCCGACAGGCCTAGAGAGCGTGACCGTGACAGGGATAGAGACAGAGATAGGCATCGCAGGGACGACAAGGATAGAGATAGAGACAGCAGGAAAGAACGGGACGCGACTCGCAGCCAGGCCAATACTCCTGCGATTACACCCGATGACCGAGCGCTACCCCCACGACCAGAGCCGCGGCGGTCGATGGCTGCCGATGACGGGCTTGGAAAAAGAAGGAGACCCACGGATGACGATGTGAGTTCTCAACGCTTTTCGTAGTTTGAATTTTTTTAATCTTCATGATCAGCCTGACCGAAGTTCCAAGCGTGCCTCGCGCAAAGAAGGACATCGGGAGGACCGCGGCCGCAGACCTCCAGAGAAGGATGGTCACGATAGGAATCGCGAATCAGAAAGGCGCAGGAAAGATCGCGAGGGGTCTGGTGAAAATGAACCCCGCCTTCCGCCTGCTTCCTCAGACAAAGTACTTACTAATTTCCATGTCTTTGTTTCGCTCTGACTTAACCCATACTAATAGACCGCGGACAAGCGAGCTTCATCGGACGGTCATGCTCCTGCAACCCCTGTGACAGGATCCAGTTCGAAGGCTTTGCCACCAAGCGCTCCACGCGCAATGTCATATCACGATGCGCCACCGCGAGGCCCTAAAGCGGTCGATATGCCACCAGCACGAGAGCGACATCGAGATTACCCTTCCAATGGGCCTTCAGGTGGCCCAAGCAATGACTCTCATCCGCATCCAGATCAAGGACCCCCTCCAACTCTCGGAAGTTTACATTCTCGTATAGGCGAGAAGGAGCTGCCACGATCGTTGCCCCAACCTTCCAATTCATATCGCCCTAACTCCCAGCCGCAGCGTAAGGATGATGAGCGTGAGAGTAGGAAGCGTACTGTTTCAGGTATGTCGACTCTTATCATAAGGCAACGTTAACTCGATTGATTATTTTCCAGATCGTGACAAGGAAATGAGCGAACCCGTGCCAGGCCCTTCAGGCGATGGAACGCAGATTCCTCCAAAGCGACCACGAATCAACAGGCACCGGTATACTGGTGGTGGTGGTACGCCGGGTTTGGCCAAGAAGCTTGGTCTACCGATCGACTCTTCTGCAGGGGATAAAACGCAGAGGCGGCGGGACTGAAGCGTCCTAATGTTAACTGTACTCATAGCTAGTATTTGATTGGCAACGATTGAGATAATTAAATAATCCATTCCAATTCATTGTAAATGTACATGTTGAGATATGTGGTGATAAATTACATGTCAAAGACGTTGGGGCCCTGCAAGTTGAATCGCAAGGGTCGAGTCAGGTGGAGCGCTCCTTTCAGCGTTTTATCAGAGTAAGAAACTCTTCACGCGTCTTTTGTTGTGTGCGGAAACAGCCGAGCATGCAAGACGTAACGGTTATCGAACCAGGTTTCTGTACCCCGCGCATGGTCATACACATGTGCCTGCAAAGTTCACGATGTCAAATTCTGGCAGTTGAAGAGTGTTTCCAAAGTTGGGAACTTACGTCGCTTCCATGACTACTGCGACCCCACGGGGTTTGATTGCTTCTTGCACAGCGATTGCAACTTGTTTGGTGAGACGTTCCTGAACCTGCAACCGCCGGCTGAAAGTCTCAGCAATTCTGGCTAATTTAGACAATCCGAGGACCAGTTGATTTGGTATGTACGCTATTGCTATCTTTGGACAGGGTGTTATCATGAGCACACAAAGGGACAGATAACGGCAGATAGGTTGACTAACCTTCCCTGTAAATGGCACAAGATGATGCTCACACAGGCTCGAGACATCGATGTCCCGGACAATAACCATTTCATCATGGTCTTCGGCAAATATAGCGTCGTTGATCACATCTATTAAAGAAACTATTAAAACAAAGCTTTTGTCTGGAGAAAAGCAAAAAAAGTAAAAAGCAAGATGGGCACCTGCAAGTTTCTCTTCATAGCCTCTTGTCATCCACATGAGCGCCTGAGCATATCGTTCTGGGGTCTTTTGCAGACCCTCTCGATCCGGATCTTCACCAATACATTCAAGAATGACACGGACTGCGGCTGACATCTTCTGCTCTCGTGCTAGCCTCTCTTCAGGTGTCGCCTGTAGACGAGACACCGTCGATTTTGCTATATGCAGATCAGACGTCACAATAAGCGTCGATTTTTTGACAAAGGCGCACCTGGCCATCCAAGACCATGGGGATCAGGAACAATGTTATGAAAATCGACGGGTGAGAAGTGTCTAATTGCGTTGTTCGGGTCTGTAGGAAGATGGGGGCTTGCTATTCCAGATTTGCGGAAACCATAGTCGTCCCGAGAGTGAGGAGTCTTCGGGACCACACGATCCTCGTCATCGTCAGCAACATCCCTTTGTGCTTGGAGCTGTCGAAGGCTATCGGCCAAGAGGTTGACTTGGGAGTGATCAGAGGTATCCATGTAAAAAAAAGTTTTGGCCTGTTATGGCAGAGGCGGGACCTGGCGGGCCTTGTTCCGAGGCGGGAGCACGTGGGACGTTCCCCGAACTGGCGAAAGTGGCCCAAATGTTTCCAGTTCACCATATCTGGTGATCTGAAAGACTTTTAACTGGCATCGACGTTTGGGTCATGGCTACCAAATGCGCATACCCGGTACAGCCTGCGAGCGGCGTGTTCTACACTGCATCAACGGCCAGAGAAAACATCCGGATCTCGTATATTAACGAACAAAGGAGCCTGTCTCTCGAGTCATTGCCCACTGTTTCATTGGTTTTTCCTGGTTTTAAAAAGCCATCTGCTCGATGTATGTCTTGCTCTCAGACTACCTGAGCATGTGCCAGAGGCTCAGTAGTCACATGCTCTTCAATTTACACCTCCCTACACCGAAACATCCTACTGTCAGCGAGAAGGATCCTTACGACCCAGTAGAAGATTCCGATGTATGGAGAGGCCCCGAATCGACTTACGACGCGTGGATAGCCTCCAGGGAAGTTCCTGGGCAGAAGGGTACATATCTTGTGGCGGGGGCGCAACGTCCCCTTACTTTGGTAAACACTCGTCTTGCCCTGTCCACCGCCATTCACAGATCTGTCTTTGACCTAGTAAGGAACCTCTACGACTTTTTGACAGCTCGCGAAGGTCAAGCTGATACGCTCTGTCTTAGTTCAAAGATCTTCTCGCGCTCAACCCACTACGCACAATATTCATGATGTCCCTGAACATTGTTCGTAGCCTCCTTCCCGCGTTCCGAGGTTACTCCCAGGTGGGTCAATATGTTTAACCCGCCGTTGAGAACCTCTCTTAATACCGAGCTCCAGGCCATGATAATTGATGAGGTGCGGCGAGACATTGGAATCTAGTTGAAACTTGACTGACAACCTCCCGTAGCTCCAATCCCTGCTCGCTTCAAAAGAATTCACATGGTCCCGGCTTTCGTATTTGATTTCCACCGAAATCCTGAGGAGAGTCGTGGAAGGACTGCTCGATTCTTTTGCGTAGGTATCAGCTCCCGACTATGACTTGCACGCACTCACCCACCAGAATGGTCTTAGATCCTCTAACGAAAACATTGTTTTAGAATCGGCCCGGTTCTATGTCGAGCGTCAGCAGCTAAAAAACCGTGTGCGACTCGATGTGCCAACTCTAGCTGATCCCATTGTACGCGATCTCCTTCAGGAATCCGATATGTTTGCCAGTTCATTTAGCGGCGGAGGTTTCGGTGTATTGTCACCCCTTGACTTCGTTCACATCCTATCGCTCACAATAGAGATTCTTTCTCACATCTATATGGTAATCTCACTGACCCGAGGGGTCACTCACCTCGGTGTTCTTCTTCTGTCGCTGGCCTCGGTCATGCTACCTCTTGTCACTCCATCCCCATGGTGCCTGCTATCTCCTGACCGACGAGAAACCCTCGCTACTGATCGCGAAGCTCGAGCAGCCGAACGGCACGAGCGCATGCGTAATTTGGCATACAGCGAAATGCATCGCCCAGAAATTGCGCTTTTTGGCCTTGGGGACTGGATACTGGAAACATGGTCATCCGCACGAAAGGTTGTGATCGCCATGGAAGATCCTCACACACTACGTGACTCCTCCTTTCTCTCGCAACTCCATCTTGCTGACTTGATGTTTGCCGTACAAAATGTGAGTTTTTTTTTTTGGGATCCTTTTATCTCACTCAGAGTTGCGTTCGAAACCAGATTCCTCTCATCTGGTTAATGCAAACATCCTCTGCATCCCTGGGGTCCCTGACCCTGTATCGTGGCTCCGTCCAAGCCGTTGTGTGCGCCTGTGGGAATCTGATGAGGACGACTCGGATGGCGTTCCAGGGAATTTTCTTGATGTCTGCATTTTGCGCCGGCATGGAGCTGAAGCCTAGGTTGCAACCGGACGATACTGAGGTAGTTTCTTATCATCCGTTGCCAGGTGGTGTAAGCATTGAGGTCAGGTGTGTAACAGCGTTGGTGGCTTGACATTTAGCTCATTTCTCCTAAGAGGGCTCTCCTACACCTACCCAGGGAGCAGCGAGCCGGCATTAAAAGATGTGACCTTTAATCTGGCGCCAGGGGAAAGTCTGGCGATTGTGGGATACAATGGTTCGGGTATGCAAACAATGGGGTTGCTACGGTTATGTCGCGCTCATGCATCATTTCTTGCCCCTCCAGGAAAATCCACTCTGGCTAAGATCCTACTGCGCATCCTTGACTTCGACGATGGATCTTTAAGGGTCAATGGGGTTGACGTTCGACGGTATCTTCCTGACGAATATCATCGACATACATCTGCTGTATTTCAAAGTTTTTCCAAGTTCAACGCAACTGTTCAAGAAAACGTTGGGCTTGGGTATGTTGAACATCTAGCGAAAAATCGGGCAGTCTCTAGAGCTGTTCATCTCGCTGCAGCCGACGAAGTCGTAGCTTCACTACCGCATGGCCTGCGTACAAGGCTCGATAACTTCGATACCATACCGTATCCTGGAATGAATTACCGCCGGCATTCTCCACACAACGGACTGTCTGGGGGAGAGGTACGTCATTCACGTCACTCTCAACGCCCATATGTTTATCTCCTTGGTATAGTGGCAACGAATTGCTATTGCCCGCGCCTTTATGAGGGCTAACCAACCAGAAGTTGATCTGTTGTTGTTTGACGAGCCGGTACGTCTCCTACTTTGATTTACCACTTTGATGAATCTGACCCAAGAAACAGACGTCTTCACTTGACGCGCTGGCGCAGAATCAGATCTTCAACACCATCGAGAAGATTTCTAGATCTCCTTCAGGCAAACGCACAAAGTCGGTGATTTTCATCACACACCGTTTATCGACAGCACGCCGGGCAGACAAGGTTGCCATGATGGAGAACGGGGTAATGTGGTTTTCCTTATTGTCATTGTGGCATCAACACTGACTGTGATTTCTAGACAATATCCGAGTTTGGCACTCATCAGGAGCTTCTCAATCGAAATGGAGCTTACGCGGCATTGTATAACGCATCGATATAGATTGTAAGGTAGATAGCATGTATATTAGCAGAAGGAACAATTACGCTAGAGGTCCCTATTTCATTCGCCTAATATATTCAACCTCGTATATTTAATGACACCAATTCTAACATCATAACAACTCCTCCATTGTGTGATCCGTGAAAACAACCTTCCCATGATCAAAAATGGCATCTACAGGTGTTCCATCGATGTCAGACGTCGTAGACAGCCGGTCCAAGTCTTCAGATTGGCCGTGTGCACCAACAATAAGGCCTGTGTTCCTGATACCATGGATCAACGATGGCACTTGGACCTATCGATTCCCATCATTAATATGCTCTAAAACTTCCGCTAGAAGTTGGGCTTACCAGCAAATGGGCATCTACAAGAACCCCCAATAAATTATTGACCCTCGCGAATTCGACAGCTGCACCAGTACTTGACAGACGTGGGTCATTTTCCTCTTCGGCGTCCAGGGCTGTCGAACTAAGTGGTGTAGATGCGCTATTCTTACCGCATCGCGACACGAAGAAAACGGGATCTGAAGGTAAACCGGATGAATTGTCCTTCTAGACAAAGTAGTAGAACGAGGGCTTACAGTTCGGTTGCTTCCAGTTTAGTACAGAACAAACGTCTGGAGAAAAAGATGCGAAGGCTATTTTACGGCGCGCGTAGGGCCCATAGATATTTCGTAACACCGAGTCCACAAAATCATTCAAATCAAGCCGGTGGCCAAGTGACAAACGTTTTAATGTTAACCGAGATGGGTACGCTAATTCCAGGCATATGTCGATTCCAACAGGCAGGAGCTAGAACGGGCGGAAAATCAATCTATGCGAAAGACTTCCCACAATAAACAATACCTTGAGAAGTTGAGCGAGGGAAAGCATCGAACGCGGTAACAAGGAAATCCAATCTTTCACCGACGTGGTTTCGGCTGGAGCACACCTACCAAGTCGAGAGGCCAATGATTGGAATTGTGCAAGTGTGACGTCTGAGACACCCAAGTTGAAATCAGCCCCAGGAAGAGACCATTCAGTGAAAATGACAGGGTGCAAGTCTCGCGTCACTTGCACAACAGCATGGATATAGCCGCCTTGGAGAGAAGAAATTGTCAAGAATGGTCCAGTCTCAGCGTTGGTAATGGAGTGGACTGAGGGGGATGCCTGCGCCGAACCGATCAAACGAGAACGATGCGGCCATTTTGGTTCTGGCTGAGCAACAGAAGGAGGAAGCGCCATTGATTTCCAATATGTCTCCACATCCCCTCCAACTTCCAATGTAACGCCTTCAAATGGCGTTACAATTTTAATCTCAAAATCAACCTTTTGGGTCGTAAATTACTCGTCGGGGATTGAAGTAGCCTTTTCGTTTGCTTACCTCTCCAACTACGTGAAGCCTTGTGTCAAGGATTGGCAAGGTAAAGGCGTTATTGTTGTTGAGGTTACGAAACAACGCAGGGAGTGCCACAGCTCGGCCAATGGTCTTGGTACCAAAGTTCGGGTAAATGGAGAATTCCAGCGACAGGTTATTCAGCGAATGTATCTGGAAGGCGAATGATCCAGTTTCCTCTCTTTGCGGAAGAGACACGCTGTATGGAGCAGCGTTGACGCTGTTGCTTGACGTCATCACTAGTTTTAATGGTGTTGACGCCAAAATATATTCGTCCTCGAAGACAGGGCTGATTAAACGATGGTGAATGCGTACACCAGAGACCTTCTCTGCGCGGCGTGAGGCATGACCAATGGTCACCTGCACCAGGTTGCTCTTATCCAGATAATTGTGCCCATAGACGCGATGGGGCATGATGGGTGGCGGAAGAGAAAGGGATGGAATGAGATCTATGTCCGACTCCGATGGACCACATCCTTCTGACATCGGAGACTCGAACTTCTCAAGCGCAGGTGTAGAGGAAGGCTTAGCCCTTGCAACATCCAAAAGCAGTGACATGGACTTGTGATGCCCGTACCACGCTGCGTAGTGAACAGCTAGGTGGCCAAGTTCATCAGTGGCGCCTACACGGGCACCTGCTTCCAAAAGAATTTTGACACAGCGATCCTGACCGTAGCGCGAGGCATGGAATAGAGGCGTCCATTCGTGGTATTTGTCAGGTGTATCCCAACCCTCTAGATGGATAAGAAGTTTACAAACTTCGTCATGTCCTTCGCGAGCAGCAAGATGCATCGGGTACTCTCCATTACTATTTGGCAAGCAACGTGCACCGTGCTGCAGGAGCAAAACCACGACATCCACATGTCCCCACTGACTGGCGAGGGACAGAGGGATGAGATCGTCCAATGGAGTACTCGGTTCTGCGGGAACCTTTCCTTCGTCAAGCAGCACTCGCACACATTCCACGTGTCCCTTCACTGTAGCATACACCAAAGGACTGTAGTTATCCCTGTCGAGAACGGTGGGGGGGAGATCTGCCTCGAGAAGTCGCTTACAGACAGTCGGGTGTCCATTCATCGAAGAGTAATGAAGGGCAGTGCGTCCATACAGATCAGTTTTATCAACGCGGACTCCCTTCTCTATGCAAAGATTGACCAAAGGGAGTGCCCCCGCCATTGCTGCCTCATGTAGGCATGTGCGTTCATTGATGTCATCGACAAACTGGAAGTCAAAAGGTGAGGATAACGAAGATAGAATCAAATCCGATAAGTCGGGAGGAGCTTCAATAATGGCATTCCATAGAATTCGCGAAACAATCTGTTTCCCGCCACTGCCTTGAGAGAGGGCGTCTGCGTAACGTGCACACTCTGTGATAGTGCTTGTCTGACGAGCAGTGACAGCGTTTCGTAGGTTATTTTCGAGATCCCTAAATGGGCCCATCGGAGGGGATCGCTCTGCAGGGATTTGCTGCGTAAAGATGTCATTCGCCGCTGATCCCTCGAATTTCAGACCAGAAGATAAGTCAGTAAGATCTAAAAGGCATATCGCGATGGTATCAGAGAGCTCAGACATGAGCTGATAAAAGCCTTCAGCGAGTTCGAATTGTGGCCGACGCGTAATAGACTCGCCTGTCTATTGAATACGGGCTGCACATCGACCTGCCGCGATAAATAGAGTTCTTTGGTCGATGACTTAGACCGCTTGTCGAACTTCTTGAGGATCTTTCTGAAACCGGTCGCATTGACTTCCACAAATTGCTGCATAATCGAGTTTTACGAGGTGAGCCAGAAAGAAGTGTCGGAGCACTAGGTACCTGCAGTTTTCCCACATCTCTCTCCAGAACACGGAAGCCCTCCTCCACAGCACTCCATTCTACATTATTCTGTAGATCGCTATTTGTGTCGGGCAGACCACGCATCGCCGCTGCTCTACGCTTCGAGAGCAAGGTCTCCATCCGCAACTTGAGCTCAGCTTCTTTTTGCAGGTAGAAATCGTTGATCTAGATTTTCTGAATGAAGTAAATGGTGATTTGTTTGATGTATAATGTACCTTCTCTAGTTCACGCTCGAGACGGAAAAAGAATGCCGCCTTGTGTGCCCGGAAATCTGGCCCTCGGTCTGAGTCCTGTCCGGAGACAGAAAAGATTGGAGGTCGCCGTAGACCATCGTTGAGTACGGTTGACGGGCTATGAGGCGAGGAGATTGCAGGAGTAGAGGGGGATTGCCCAAGAATGTCGGTAGGGCGGATGCCCGACGCGAGTGCAGCTGCTTCTGAAGCTGGTCGATTGGCAGCAAGAGAAGAGATAATCTTTTTAAGAAACTTGTAGTCGAGATAATACGACGACCATCCTGGAACTTGTTGAGCTAAGATATGCTTGCCAAACTGTTAAGACACAAGATAAGCTGTAATCGCTCGTACAAGAGACTTTTTTTTTTACCTTCATCGCTTAGAAATAGTCGTGGTCGTGTGCAGGGTCGAATTGAAACCTTCTTTAGTTGTGAAGGTGGAAGGGTCCGTTAGTATCAAGGGCCAGGCATTAGTTGGAATACAATAAAGTGGACGAAAACACTTCTATACACCCACGTGTTCAAGTCTGGGCGGAAAATCTCTCCTCAGTCACGCTATCGATTGTGGCCATCATATATTTCAAAATCGATTTCTACTTGATTATGGTCGGGAGCCATACAATGCCGACGAACGTGCGTCGCGGCATATATTTAAACAAGAACTTTTCTCAGCTGCCAAGCTCGGGCAGGCAGTAATGTAATAGGACATCTACCGTGTTTTTCTACCTGATCATAGGCGCAACGATAGCAAAAGACGTAGCCAGAAGGCAACGCTGTCGCATTGTTCATGGCTTTTTGACAGATAGGACAAACACCATAACTGTCTCTATTGAATGCGAGGCCTTGAGGATGTGGCGGCAACATCTGTGGTGGAGGTACAGCAGGACCAAGTGGTGATGTTGACAAAGACCGCGCAGGCGATCCTGGAGAATACCACCATTCCAGGAATTTTATGAAGAAGATCGCCGTGGGGAGAAGCAAGCGCAGAGAGTCTAACAATAGGTGTGGTGATGAGAGGAGGGCGTGTCTGACCCATGCGAGGATGCCACGCCGTTTCTCTAGTGGGAGTGACTTTTGAGCTGCCAAAGCAGCAGCACGCTGAAGGCACGAGTTAACAGATTTTGTATGAAAGCAGAACATCTTCACTCACGAAGTCTTCAGACCCAAGACGCCGAAGATCTACGCCAATCCAGGATAGCCAAGGTCGGTAGAATGCTGTCTTATCGAATAGGTAGGCCATATTGCAAACTAAGAGCCATAGTTCGAATGAAGTATTAAGCCAAGGATAGGCTGCTTTAAACCCCCGCTTCAGCCTTGCTTTGAAAGTCTGGTGATAGGTCAAAGGCGAGAAATGATTCTGTTATAGAACGAAGGTAATTTACATTCTCGGTGAGAGCTTGCATTTGCCTCGTGCTGATGTTTTCGTCAAGAACATCAGCACTGACTCCGCCGCCCAATTCTTCGTAATAATCGTGGGCTTTTGCCCTAATATAAGGTATACCAACCTGCACGTAAGTTAGCCTGACAGCCTTGAAATAGGAAGGTTTTGCGCACGCGCACCAGTAAAAGTAGCGAACGTGCGATTTCTCGATTGCCCAAGGCTTCTCCTGGTGGTACTCCGGGGACCGCTGCTCGAGTTCTTGCTGTCTCAATATACGGGCGGCGTCTCCGTTTTAGACCATAAAAATTTTCAGAAAATGACGCGTCTAGAGAGAGTAACATAGGTGGCGGCACGAACAGTTACACTAACCAAGATCAACGTACTATATTTGCGGAGGTAGTAGCGTTCGACAAAGAGCATTATTGCTGCGTAAAACTCTTCATGTCGGTTCACAATGCGCAATAGATACCGTGGATATCTTTGTGCAAATACCTGTGGAGAATCGTCATTGTCAGCCAATAAGAAAACCGATTAAGCGTACCGCCAAAACATATTTCAATGCAGGCTGAAGTAAGTCTCGGAGTTGCTCCTGGGCTACAAGCTCGAACAGAGAAGGTTTCAAGGGATCTGTACCAAGGTCGTTAAAGAACTCCATGAGTAGGTGTAGAGTAAAATTGTCAAGGTCGCGTTTTCTTCATGATTATGCGGGGGTCAAGTCAATTGCCGACAGGACGGAGTACCGGGTCAACAATGCCCGAACTTCGGCGGGAGCATTCCACATGAAAACACACTCTCACTATGTTGTCCTTTACCTTCACCACTGGAGACTTCAGTCCTATGTTAAATGGATTTTTGTCTTGCGAATAACTTTGTGCTGTTTATGAGATCCAGATACTTTTTCAATTATATGGCTCTCGATCTTGCGCGCCTAATCTGACGGCAACTAATTCTGCGATATATCTTCCGACACGCCCACAAAGCGAACCGAACCACATTCAATGATTCTGGTCAAATCCCACGAACAAGGTAGCGTCGCTTATCGACTTCGCCCCTTTAAAACGTGCAGATTCATCATCACATTAGATAAACGGCTCCTCGCGGTGTTATGGCGTTTACTTCACCCCTGCTACCCTTCAAGTTCGTCCCAAAAACGCTTTAGCTTGCTTTTAGCTCGGTCTTGTCATACACCTCACATAGCACTCGATTCTAGTTTGAAACACTCTTGAACGACACCCATATGTTCAGCGGTTTTCATTCCATGGCACCGTCCGACGCTGAGCTTGCAACCCAAGCCCTATCAGAGGAAGGAAGTTTTCGCTTTCCATCATTCACAGCGTCGGACGCAGTTACTCTCGTATGCTTTGCCGAGCTATCCGACTTTTGCGTTGTTATTCAAGCTGAGCACAGGGCCTTTCACTGCGCAAAAGGTTTCGCGGGACCTCACGACACGTGAAGGGGAAGGGGCTCGTCATCTCTATCCAATCAATCGCTGGACACACCCTTTTCGCATGTACCGTTGGAGACTTGGGCCATGGAAGTGGCATTGGTGACGTCAGTCTTGACAGTTGGACATGCATCGAAGGCATGGTCAACGTAGTAAGACGGACAGGCCATTCAAGCTTTTATGTTGAGAAAGGTATGAGTGCGATGGGGAAAACGCCAAAACAAATGGGTATTCAAGGCGAGCTTCGTGTGAACGGTGGTGGTATGTTCTTGAATGCTTTTCGGTTCTTCTCCAGCTTATTGTTCCCTAGCCTTTCCTATATGGCTTGAGGTATTTCATGTTTGGCCTTTGGCTGCATCATCTATGTGCTCAGAACGACCATGAAAGAACGCGCCGTGCTGTCCCATTGCCGTAATGGCCTGCTATTCTGGCTCTTCACAGGACGACCACAATGTAAGCCTTTGAAATCAATTCGATTGGTTATCAGCTTATCATATTTCAGCTTGTGGTATCTACCATACGGGATTATCTGAATAAAATGGCTAGAGAGGGTGGACCGCCACCCCCAGTTCCGCCACGCGATAGTAGAGTAAGAACCGCGTCACTCTGAATTTTTCGATGTCTAACGCTCCCGCAAGGACTGGCATTCGGAGGCGCCTGTTCCACCAAGCGAGCATATCCAACAGTCTGAATTCGAGCACCGGGAAGAACAATGAGACTGTCGACAAAAACGGAGGGCAGATTATGCACAGAATCTATTCCGTACACCAATATACAAATAAATGTAGAAATCAGGGAATACCGCCGGCATCCTCAAGACACAGAATATGATACGAGTGATTAAATGTCAATTACGCCTCTTCCTCATGTTCAGCAGCCTCATTCTCGCTGACTCTGGGCCTGTTGATAACCCGGATGCTTTCTAGAAATCACGGGTCGATATGAGACTTCAACAAAACCGAGGGGAAATAGACGAACCATGTCTGAGGAAGATTTGGCGCTGACCCTGAGGCGTCGACGAGTCGGCCTGTGGTTCAGGCTCGCGAAGCTCAAATCCAGCCTCGACGTAGACTCTGCTGCCTTTCTTCAAAGTCTGGAGATACTTATTGGGGGATTCATTAAATGAAAGGATTCGGTGGAATGTAGAGGCAGACGGCTTTCGCTCTGTATGAAAGACATTTAGCATGAAAATGGTTGTATTTAAATGATGCACACCTCCATTGGCATCGGGTGGTGGTGGTGGGTAGTTGGTAGTCGCGACGGTATAGCTGCAGACATATCCGTTCAATTTTTTTATACAAAGAAAAGCCGTGGAAATACGTACACGACGTATTCCCGGTCGTTCTTTGTCATCCTGCTCTCGGGATCTCTGGTCAAAGTGCCAATGAGGGTAAGTTTCGCAAGGTCAGCAGCGCGTGAGGTGGTAGTCGAAAAAGCCTGAATCATCGCGTGGATAAGCAAAAAAGGGAGGCAGTACGCGACGGTAAACTTACGCGAATGGAGGAGCGCGAAGCAGCAGCACGAATAGCACCAAACATTTCGAAAGGCGTCCTTTTTGGCGTGATGTGGAGACGAATGAATGTCAATTATGTTTGCTGTTGTGTAGACATTTCGCGTGCATCCGTGATTGGCTATGTTTGTGACTGCCCTTGACCGCGAACACTAACATGTCGAGACATAGACACTATAGAAATATCAACATCGAAGGTCATTTTTTGCGCGTTAACGCGTCACCTGTTTCTTATCGCGCTACTGTGTAGATGAGCTTGATGATGACGCCCTTTCGGACGGAGGAGAGGAGATGACGGACGAACAACATGGTATGTTCATCAGTTCAATCAACTTTGGTCATTTCATTGATCAAGCTTCACAAAGCACAACTCCTGCATGGTCTGGAGGAAGTTCGCAACGTACTTGGTGATGAGAGTGTCTCGGGACTATCCGACAAAGATCTGAAAGATGCTCTTTGGGAGTTCTTTTTTGATCAGGAACAGACTATCCAATGGGCACTTGGTTAGTCCTATCTTCTTCGAGATCCTGTTTGATGCTCAATTCCTTGATAGAGGAACAAAGCCGCCGACAGCTTGCGCGCGAGCGCAAAGGTGAGCCTTGATTCGTTTTAGAATAACTGTTATTCCCTTCGTTTTGTATTCGTTCGCCCTCCGTTGCACGATAATCTCGCATCATTGAGCATGATCTGTCAAGCTAGCTCTGGGAGTGAGAAGGTGCTTCTTCTTTCTTTTGCATATCACTAGTTTTTTGTGCAACCCATACAGTTGTCCAGACATTCATCATCCATGCTAGGACCTGATACTGGCAAAGATTTACCTCCACTCCCTGCGGAAGCCGAAGAAGGTGCCAGTAACACAGAATACTACCATCCCGAGCAGTACAACTTTCCGACGCCTGAGCAGCCTGTTGAAAGATCCCGGGGCCCATTAGTCTTTCAGTACCAAGGACCACTGGAAGTCTCAGAGCTAGAAACGCCACGTGTGCTACGACCAGTCTTGAGTACCATAACAGAACGGACAGAGCGGACAGAACTTACTCCACATCTTCCCCCGAGCCACAGGCTGCCCTCGCAGCGATCCCCTCGCTCACCTAGTACCTTCTCAACATCATCGTATGGAGAGCTTATTGGTAGGCCTAAGTCTTCTCAATTAAACTACTATTCCTCACTGTCATATCAGAACCCGCTTACAATAGCCGAGATCCTATGGATCCCAATTCAATACCTGTGTCCCCTTCCTTATCGGCGTTGAACGCCTTGTCTTTATACGAGCCTGCTCCATCAGCCTCTGCGTCGGAGGCAAGTAGCATTCGGACGGCCAAGAACCTGCGTAGTGCAGTTGCTTCTCCCAGCGAAGGACTTCCTGAGATCCCAGACTTTAATTCCAAATCGAGCAATCAACCAGCACTTGTCACGCCTCCTCCAAAACAATCAAAATTATCTCTCCTCGCTAGTTCGCGTGCCAGCAGCATCTCTTCTCGAAGTGAAAGTTCAAGATCGTCCGGTACAACTGTCACTGGATCAGTCAAGACATTCCCCATTCTTCGGCCTTCCGCACAGTCTGTGCGCCCGCCGAGCTCAAAGGCACCTTCTATTCCCCCTTCACCTCGCCCTGCATCGACATTAATATCGAATGTTCCCGGGGCAAATGAAGTTCCATCACCTCGCCCTGCATCTACATCTACATCTACGTCGAATGCTCGCGGTGCAAATGAATCATCCTTCAATCCGCAACGCTCGGCAACATCGTCTATGACGTCTCTTGTCCGACGGGCCATAAATACGGCGATGGAACTCGAGGCTCTTGATAAAGCAGCTCCTCCAAAAAGCACACCAGAGACTCCTCCATTGGCATTTGCCCCCTCCAACCCATCTCCTGAGAAAGATGTGGGCCCCACAGAGCCTGAATGTGCTCTGCCTTCTACCTCCCGTTCAATGGCGGCTTCTGCTCCGCCGGAGTCCCCTCGTATTTACAAAGAGGTTGATATGTTCCGCACCGCCCCGTCAGAATCTTCCAGGTCACCACAGCCTCTCAAGGAAGCCGCACGTCCACCATCTAAACTGGCCTTACTTGCGCAGAAAAGCGCCAGTCGCCCTAAAGTACCTAAACCTTCCACCGAATACCTCACACCGATCGGCAACGGCCCTACTGCAACAACTGCGATCACGACCTCATACCAGACTCTGTATACCCTGACGGATCCTAAGCGCTCTCGAGTGATACCCCCACAATTCGTGGTACCTTTCGGGGCCACTCCTCCAGTCCCTCCTCCGATTATTAAGGGCTCAAAGCTGGCGCAGAAAATTAGGAAGGCTCATGAGAAGCAACCAGAAGCTAATGAAGAGGAAAATCA
Organism: Tricholoma furcatifolium; assembly: GCA_018854895.1. Taxonomy (NCBI): domain Eukaryota; kingdom Fungi; phylum Basidiomycota; class Agaricomycetes; order Agaricales; family Tricholomataceae; genus Tricholoma; species Tricholoma furcatifolium. The sequence goes on from JABAJV010000014.1 coordinate 67,654, forward strand.
TGCCACAACACCCGTATCACCCATGTTTCAGCCTGAGTCTGCGGGGCTCGCGCGTGCATCTCCCTCTGCATTCGCCTCTCTACTCATCGATGATGCCCCTGCGGAAGACAAACGCAGGCATCGTTCATCGCGTCATCGAGAAAAAGAATACAGTCAGACTTCTACATCTTCCATCTCCGTCACGGCTGAAACCGATCATTCCGAGAGGCGCAGGCATCCTTCGCGGAGGCGCAAAGAACGAGGACCACCGGTGCCAGATTTTTCGACTCCTTTGGGTTTCAAGTTTGATGGACCTAGTCCTGACGACATTGTTCTCAATGCTCGGCGTGGTACATCGTTAGCAAAGGACTCTTCGGTCACGCACAAAACTGTTTCAGCCATTTCTGCCAAATAACTCTTTCCTTTCCAGCCTTTCTTCCTTGTTTCTTCTTCACTTTCTTTATTATCATGTTGTTTTGTGTATTGATTGTATTTGTGCCACAATTTATAGCCGCGAAGGAACGAGAAAAGGCTATAAAAAAGGCTGCAGGAACTTCGTCCGCTTCCTCTTCATGTCCGTCATCTGCTTTAAACACTCCTACTAAGAAGAAGCCGGGACCAGCTGGGAAAAAATCTGGCTCATCAACGCCCGCTCGAGGCATGGATGCACGCCAGCTTGATCTATCTGCTTTGAATCTCTCAAAAGACGAAGATGAAGTGGGGCCTGAAGAGACACCAGTGATGAGCTATGCGAAGGAAAAGTTACTGGAAGAAGCAAAACGCGCGATTGAGGCCGATAGCCAGAACGGAAAGAAGGGAGTGAGCTTAGTCGTCATAGGCAGGTTCCAACTTATCCTTTATCAATCAGTAGCTTATTGGTGTCTAGGCCATGTTGATGCTGGAAAGTCTACGCTCATGGGCCGCCTGCTGTACGAACTGGGCCGATTAGAAGAAAAGACGCGTATTGCAAATGAACGAGGAAGTGCTAAAGCTGGTAAGAGCAGCTTCAGCTGGGCTTGGGGCTTAGACGGTACTACGGAAGAGCGAGAAAGGTCGGGTTTCTCGTTTTGTCTGGCCCTTAATATCCGATGACACGGTTGACAGAGGTATCACCATGGACATTGCTCTTCAATCCCTGACCACACCACATCGCCAAGTTACTGTTCTGGATGCTCCTGGTCACAAAGATTTTATCCCAAATATGATCTCAGGCGCTTCCCAAGCAGACTGTGCACTTCTTGTTGTGGATTCAGCCAACGGCGAGTTCGAGGCAGGTTTCGAACGCGGTGGCCAGACGAGAGAACATCTGTTGTTGGTTCGCAGTCTGGGCGTCGCACAAGTGATTGTAGCGATCAATAAACTAGACCAAGTGAGCGGCTCGACGATTGATTCAAGGAGCCGATGTTAATACTTTGGTCCAGGTCAACTGGGACAAGGACCGCTTCGAAGAAATTTGCACGGCCATGCAACCTTTCTTGGTGCAATCTGGATTTCATCCAAGTAAAACCAAGTTTGTGCCAGTAGGTGCCATGGAAGGCGTAAACCTTGTGAACCGTGATGGAAATGCTGCGGAAATCCTCAGAACCTGGTATACAGGGCCAACCCTGGTTGACCTACTAGGCAAGTTGGCGAGATTGCGTCCAAGTGGATATTCTTAAGGATGATGACTCTTCTAGATGTACTGGAACCTCCGACCCGTGAAATTATGGCGCCTCTCAGGATCCCTATCTCGAATGTTTTCAAAAGCCACGGCTCAGGTGCAGCCGTCTCTGGACGCCTCTGTGGCGGTGTAGTACAAGTCGGCGAGCGTCTCAGAATCTTGCCAGGTGACGAGACTGGTGTTGTCAAATGCAAGTTCCATGTCCCTTGTTATGAGATTGCGATACCTAACGTCGGTGTTACAGCTATCGAAGTAGACGAACAAAATGTTCCTTGGGCAGCCGCAGGAAGCAATGCAACGCTGTACTTGACTTCTGTGGATCCCGTCAATTTGTCTATTGGGAGCGTCCTTTGCTCGACCGCTGATATCGTGCCACTTGCGACTTCGTTCAGTGCTCGCATTATTGTATTTGATATTCAAGTGCCTATCACGGCTGGCACGTCTGTAAGTGGTGAACATATTTTACTCTAAAGCACCTTTAACACTCCTGATCAAGGTCGAGCTCTTTCACCATTCGCGAGATGTTCCCGCTACAGTTTCGAAGCTCCTTTCGACCATTGACCGGGCTTCTGGCAAAATCCTCAAGGCCAATCCCCGGTATGTAAATTTATCAGTTCTCAAGTGCCTTGTACCAGCATTAACATGGATTATAAAGTGTATTGACGAAGGGTGCCTCGGCAGAAGTAACAATCAATTTACGGAGTACGACAATGTCTGGACCTGCCATCATGCGACCCATTCCATTAGAGACCTTTGCGGCAAATAAGGATATGGGCCGAATCCTCATACGGCGTGGAGGAGAGACGATTGGTGCCGGTATGTATTTGTACACCGCCATCGAAGTTCCTGCTCTAACCTTTCTATTGCTCCTCAGGTATTGTGCTGGCCATTGAATCTTAAATATAAATTTCATACACATGTTGTAGAAAGTCACATAGTACGCCATGTAGACTAAGATAATGTGTTGCTCACAAATCGTGCTCTGACAAAAATGGGCAGGATGAAGGCCTACAGCCTTGAATGAAAAGACACGAAGTGAATGAAATCGACTAGCGCAAGGATCGCTACATCGATAGAGTTACAGCATAAAGTACGGATGTACAGTACGTGTACAAGATAGTAACCTGAACAATGTGTTTAGTGTGAGTACATGAGCAGCTTGCTCAACGCAGATGGGTAAACGAGTGAAGATCGCATATAGCGCAAATAAATCTCAACCTCCACGCAACGAATAAAAAGAACGAAAAATAACCATATCCTCCATCTCCAGTCCGCCAATAGATCCAGCACAAATTTTTTTCCTAATTATTTCTTTGTCTTGTCCTTGTCGCCTTCAAAAAAGTGTTTGATCTTCCCAAAGATAGACGATTTTTTCTTCCTAGCTGGCGCCTTCTCTTCCGCCTTTGGTGATGGCACTACAGCAGGCGATTGTTCGGAAGGGAATGCCTCCTTGACGGGAGCAGGAGCAGAGGTAGACTCTAAGGTCGAAGTCGTGGCCTCTTGAGCATGACCATTTATCTCTGCTGCCGGCGCCTCGGGTTCCTGAATAGGTGCAGCTGCAGTTTCAACAGGCGCAGTCTCAGGTTTCGACTCCGCCGCTACTGCAGCAGGTGTGGCCCCAACTTCTGCCTCGGAAGCAGCTTCGACAGGAGCAGCATCAGATTTCGTCTCTGTCACATCGTCCGTTGGAACAGTTTCAATCGCAGAGACAGGTACAGGCGCAGCCTCAGTTACTGGTGCCTCGATTGTCTGCTCCGGAACAGGCTCTTCAGGTACTGCCTCTTCTGAGGGGACTGCTTCAGACTCTTGTGACACGGCCTGAGTGTCCAGGGCAGGCACTGGCTCGGTCGCCGCTGTGGCAGTTACAGGTTCTGGTACCGCCACATCTGTGACCGGCTCCGACTCTGGTACTTGCGTGGATTCGACTTCCTGCTTCTCGACCTCTTTCTCCTCCGCAGGTGCAACTTTATCAGCGACCTCGAGATCGTTGGATTTGGGAACTGGCTCGATTTGTGGTGCTTCAGTGGTCGCCTCCGTTGCGATCTCCTCCTGAGCAGGTGCAGGTACAACCTCAGGTTTTTCCTCCGGCTTCGCTTCCTCAGTTGGTTCAACTTCAGTAGTGGTCGTAGGTTCGACATCTTCTACTTTCGTCACAGGCTCTGCTGCAAGTACTGGCGCCGTTTCTTCTACTATGTCATCCTGCTTCACTGTCACTGGAACAACCTCTTCAGGAGGTACAGGGTGAACAGCAAGGGTCTCGGCTGCTTCCTCTGGCGCTGCTTCAGGAGAAGCCGCACCCTCATTATCATTCGCCTTTGGCTCGAGCTCCTGTTCAGTGGCCTGTTGGTCAGACACATCGTCGTTCGTTGACGCAAGTATGGGGGCAGCGGGTACAGCTTCAAGTCCTTTATCCTCCACCTGCTGAGCTTCTTCTTGAACAGATGCCGAGGTAGCAACCTGAGGCTCGATTGTTTCCTCTTTTTCCTCGGAAGCCTCTACAACTTCGGGTTCCGGGGTCACCTCGGATACTACGAGTGCAGGTGCAGAGGATGAAGGCTCTGGGGATGGGGATGGTTCGCGCACTACAACAGGTCCGAGGCTCGTGGCAAGGACCGCTTTTGGTTCTTCCTCTTCGAGCTTCTGGAGCTCTTTTTTAAGGGTTGCAGTCGGAGAAGCAGGTATAGCATGCGACTCGGCTTCCTCTGCGGCAGCAAAACCGACAGGTGTTTCCTCTGGGGCCAAAACTGATGATGGGTTGAGATCAGAGTTGGGGGTGATAGCCTCTGGGGTCTCCAGCGGCTCAGGCGATTCAGTGGTTGCGCCTGGTGGGACATTTAACCCTTCAGACACGCCTTCCTTCTCCACGGGTGTGGGCTTCGCTACCGAGGACGTAGGTTTCTCGATTAATTCACTGGGCTCTTCCACTGCCACAGCTGGAACCTGTTGGGGTTCTTCCTCTGTCTTGATGGGTTCCTCTGCGATAACAGGTGCATCACCATTCTCTGGAGCGGCACCATGCGAAGACTGCTCTGGTTGCTCCAGTGTTTCCTCCATATTTTTTGCAACTCCGCTCTCTTCAGAGGTTGGGATGGTTTCAGACGCGTCGGCAGTCTCCGAACCAATAGCGTCTTCAGAGGTTGGGGCTTGCGATGCGGGGGCAGGAGAGAGAGGCGTGTCCGCAGACACAGCACTTCCTGGTACATCGAATTCAGTCGCAGTTGCGGCTGTCGGGAGGGGAGTTGGTATAGCAATCTATAATCATGTTAACGCGTACACGACCACCGATTGAATATAATTACCTGCCCCGCGTTGACTGGGTCAACGCCAACAACGTTATGAATTGCAGCACCCAAGCCCGAAGCAACATAACCAAGGGCTGAGGACGTTCCTTCGCGCGCGACGACCGTGTCTGCGAGATGTGCAACCAGCTGAGGAAAAGTCCCGGTGGTACTGATGACTGGCGCCGGATCTGGCGCATGCTTACCGTTGCCATTGAGTGCACTCTCAGGCTCTGGCTGCGGTGGCGCAGTGTACATGTTGTTAATGTTGCCTTGGAAGTCAGCTTCAGTTGGTTGATCGGGATGTGTCGTCCAGACGCCGTCTACGATGTACTTGTACGCGATTTTTGAGTCCCAGGGAACTTCGACCGTACCCGTGAAGCCGTTTGGGCCCTTGGTGAGGTGGCGATTTTTAGCCCACTGGAAATAAAGTGAGTTTACACGGCATTAGAAGGTTGGTGACGTACGTCGTTGAATGAGCCAGTAACAATGACCTCGGAGGGCTCGGTGTGAGGCCTAGGAACAGTGAGGGGCAATTGCAACGATGATTCGAGAAAGAGCTCTCACCATTCAAAGACGACCTTGTGCTTGTCGGCCATGGAGGTCAATAGCAACTTGTAGTGATCTGTTTATCACGGAATTTCAACTGGGTCGTAACTGACGTCGACCCTGAACTTCTATCTAATCTCTCATGTCAATCTTTCATGACAACCTCGCTGTCGATGAGGCTCTCGATGCCCTCGATCCTCTCCGCCATCTTATGCATCAGGAGGGTGATGATGACGACGAACCTAAATCACTTCTCCCAAAACAACGACATTCTGTTCAGGACGAGACTCTTCATCTGTCCTTCTTCAGCCCTCAGCGCCCACAACTTCCGATAGAGATCGCATTGGCCGTAGATGCTTCACCGGGATGCGGAGGCATCGCATGGCCTGCTGGAGAGGTATGTCTGCTCACAAATACTTTGGCTTTCTCTAAAAATGTCAGAACAGGTTTTATCTAGTTACCTAACGAAACGCGGGCCTGCATATGTTCATGGTCGCACCATTGTAGAACTCGGCAGTGGAACAGGTCTCGTTGGTCTTGTCGCGGCGAAACTACAATTGCAAGATTCGATGTCAAAAACCGGTAATCCCAGTGTATGGATAACAGACCAAGCGTGCGTCTATTGACGCTCTTTCTTGTCGACACTATTGTATACCTACGTCTGCCCGTAACCAGCCCACTTCTTGAAATAATGCGGAAGAACGTCCTTTTAAATGCTCTTGAACCAACAGTTGCTGTTGCAGAGCTCAACTGGTAAGTGGGATATATCTCTCTATCTTTTCGGCTGAGGATCGACCGATTTCTACCTACAGGGGCGTTCCCCTGCCGCCATCGCTCCCCGTCGCTGATCTTATTCTCGCTGCGGATTGTGTATACTTCGAGCCTGCATTTCCTCTCCTTGTGCAAACTTTATGTGATCTAGTCGATGCTAGAACAGACGATAAAGAGACAGAAGTCCTTTTCTGTTACAAAAAGCGTCGTAAAGCGGACAAGCGCTTCTTCGGTATGCTAGGCAAAAGTTTCGTTTGGACCGAGGTACACATCCAATGGACTCATGATGGCTTGTTTGCTAAAATAAAGCCTAGATCGTCGACGATCCTGACAAAGAAGTGTACAGTCGCGAAGCGATATCTTTGTTACGTCTCTCGAGACGGAAACCGCTTGTCGGTCTGCAGGCAGGGGCTTAAAGTAATTAAAATTGATTTTATTGTCTGTATACTGGTTTTTTGGTCAATCTGGGTTTATGAGTGGAGGGGTGTATGTGCAGAATTAGTTTTGTCCCTTGTATCGTATTACCTCAATTATATTTTTCCAACGAGTTCTAAGACGTCTATTTTGTCGTAGCTGTTGCGCCTTTCGTCCTAGCTAAGGCCTGTCGCCAAAGTTGCGCGGCATGCCCAGGTCTCCTCAATGTAATTAGGACATGTAGCATGGCGCTGAGGAGCATGACACTTCCAGCCTGATGCGCAGCAGCGAGCGGAACGGGGACGAGGTATAACAGTGTCGAAATTCCCAATAGGACTTGAACGTTCGCCATTGCGAACGCTGCTGTCATTGCGGTTCGTGTTAGAGGTGGAAGGGCAGCACGAAGGGCGGGGCGTTGGGCGGATGCCCAGAGAAGTAATGTAGACAGATATGTCGTAGTAGCCTAGAAATGATGTAAAGAATCAGTGGGTGGATCGAGAGGTAATTAAAAAACATACAAGGACACGATGATCAAACTGGACGGTGGTAGGGTTCTCAAAGATGTTGCGCCACCACAGATCGGATTTATCCGCATTCTTGGCATACTCTGGAGAGAAAAGCTCATCAGTAGGGGGCGCAAGACGTCCACCCATTAGAGGGAACTCGTTATACAGTAGTCCAGCATCTAGACCAGCAACGAATGCACCTGGTATAAACAATCAGCAGCTGAACCTGGACTTGAGAGGAACCATACCTGATAGTGCAGTCAGGAGCACGAGGCCAGTAAGTGCCCAAGCCTGCCTCTTAAACGACCTTACGCCGGGGTTTGACAACACGCCTCCTGGCTTGAGTGCATCCGCAACCATGCCGCTCCATTGCGCCCCTCGAGAGAATTTCCAGTCCTTTATGATACCCAAACCAGCGGTAAACATGCCCGCATAGAGAACGAGGGCCATACCAAGGTGTGCCGCGAGCCGGTACTGTGAAACGCGTGGAACGGCACCAGGCTGCTCCATTAGAGCCTCGTCGAGCCCAGACTGCACCATATACCATCCGAGTGCTCCCTGTGCGCCAATCAACGTTCCGAGACCGAGGAGTTGTGCAAATTGAGCTCGAGAAATCTTGCGTTTGAGGCCAAAGTAGACGAGTGGACCGACGAAAGCAACACCAAGGAGGCGTCCAAGGAGACGGTGCCCCCATTCCATGGAAAAAATGAATTTGAAGTCTGAAAGAGTCGCACTCGAGTTGAGCCTGCGCCGATTAAGAATAAGTCAGGCACGGAGGGTGGAAGGGAGACGCACATCTTGAACTCGGGTGTCTTTTTATATTTGTCAAACTCTGCTTCCCATTCTGCCTCAGAAAGTGGAGGGAGAACACCGGTAATTGGACGCCATTCCGTGATGCTAAGACCAGATTCCGTGAGACGGGTGACACCACCAACGACCACGATGGCAAATACGAGGGTTGAAGACATCATGAGCCACATTCCAACGGACCGTGGTGCAAGAACCGGTAGCTCAGATGCATTCGGCATTGCTCCATTGAGCTTTGGGGTAGTGGATGTAAATGACCTGAAAGGCCTCGAAGCCGCCAGAAGAGTCTGCAGATGAGAAGCTGGACGCGAGGTAGCTGTGAGCCTTGGTTTAGCAAATGCCCGTATAGAAAGCTGCCGAACACCCAATGGCGACAAGCGAGAGCATGTCGCCCTGGTTAGTACACCCCACATATTCAGCAGAGTGCGCGTCGCCGTTGACGTCGATGAGGAAACAAAATCGGAGCTGAGGAAAGTTACGCGTTTGATCGGCTGACAAAACGGCTTTCCTTCCTTGTACTTTGCTCTCTGCCGCAGAGGCCATGCTCGCTCTTTCACGACGAATCCTTCCTGCAGCTGCACGACGTACGTTTACCGTCAGCTCTATACGTAGCAACGAACCCCAACCCCCTCAACTCGATGGCGAACGCTTAATTGAAGCCAAACTCAAGGAGAGATTTTCACCATGCCAGGTCAAGGTGCAAGATGTGTCTGGTGCGTATTTGAGGATTAATTGATATATCACATATGTTCTTACATCTATTTAGGAGGATGTGGCTCGTTCTATGCGATCAACATATCCAGCCCAGCGTTTGCAGGTCTTTCTGTGGTGAAGCAACATCGACTAGTGACAGAGACTCTTAAAGAAGAAATGCCGGGTATGCATGGGCTACAGGTACGCCTCAATATGGTTCTTATTATATGAGCTTGTGAATCCAACCTTCCAAATAACAGATAAAAACCAGTGCCCAATGATACTGATACCCTCGAGGCTACTCGGATTTAATATTTCACTGCATCACATGGCGATTTGTCGTTCTTTCTCGCCATTAACTCTCAGGCTTAGTGATATGGTGCATTTAGACTTACTCTACGAATCGCTGCATAAATTGTATCGCAAATAATTTACCCGCCAATGTACCCTCAATTCCTTTATGTCTTGTCGTTCCAAGTGTTTTCTCACTGGGACAAAATGGCCGCTGCAACAGCCCACTGGTGTTGCTCATGTCATGCCTTGTCATATTGCAAGCGACAGCAACCCAGTGAAGCAGATTATACCATGAGCGACGTGATTTTAAATTTATGATCAATTGCCATATGCGGAGTTGACACGCTCCTGGAGGTATTTGAGCTCCGATCGACGCGTTTCTCTTTCAGATTCTTCATGTCCGACGACAACATTCAGCTCAAGAAAAGAAAAATGTCCCCTGACGCTTCTCCTGCGCCCCTTTCAAATCTCCTCATCAAACGCCATTCAGACAAAGCAAAAATCCCCACTCGTGGTTCAGCTCTCTCTGCTGGTTATGATCTCTACAGGTAATGCCCACGCGTCATGGCTTTTTCATCTTCTTATTTTATTTGACAGTGCAGAGAATAAGATTATTCCTGCACATGGAAAGGCTCTTGTGGATACCCAAATATCTGTCGCTGTCCCAGCTGGTACCTACGGACGCGTAGCACCACGTAGTGGACTTGGTACGTTATCCCTCAGCCCTGACCATTTTTCATACATCTGACGCGTTTTGCAGCATCTAAATTCATGATTGACACTGGAGCTGGTGTCATTGATGCTGATTATCGAGGCATCGTCTTCGTCTTGTTGTTCAACCTCTCAGATAAAGATTTCGAAGGTGATCAAGTCCCCGTCACGCAGAGGCTCATTCATTCTAATGTGTCATAAAATAGTCAAAGAGGGAGATCGTATAGCACAGCTCATTATCGAAAGAATTTACACGCCCGAAATCCTCGAGGTTCAGGTAAGTTAATAGTACGACACCTATATAGATCTTTGACTTTGGAACTACTAGGACCTCGACGTGACACTCCGAGGAGCAGGCGGCTTTGGTTCCACCGGTGGACATGAGGCCCTTGCTGCTCCTGCTTCCTGATTCTCGCCTATTCATCGTTGCTCGTTAGCAGCACGAGCAAACGTCATTGGACATAGCTGCCTCCATGTATTGATACCATTTTGTCCTGTATGAGCACCTAACCTAATAAAAAAAAATATGACTCCTGAGATGAGAAAAAAAGCCAATGAGTTACATACGTCTCTAAAATCCAGACACTGTCATCTAGCTGCTGTCCGATCTCTTTTTATCTGCATCCACAACATAGAAACCATCCTGGGTACGCGAAGCATGGCGCAAAAGGGCTCTTCCAGAAGGCTCATCTCCCAAAGACCCTGCTTGTTCGTCCGGAAGTTTGAATGTTGTTGGACGGACACCCTGTGTATGGACTAGCTTGACAGCCTCAACAAGTCTAATGAGCTCCTCCATCTCCACCTTCAATTTCGCGTGCTCTTCTGTACCCTCCGCAGGAGGTATCAAAGCAGCAAGTTCGTGAAGACGAGCCAATGTCGCGGAAGAAAGTGTCGGCTTTGGGTATGAGGATAGTAGTTCATGAACCGACCACGTCGGCTTCAGAGGGATACCATACTCATCCGTCTCGTGCTTGACGGTTAATAATCTCCGGTAGACACGAGCTCCGTTACATGCCAAGCGTAGATGTTGTTGTCGGAGACATCGTTGAGCAGCCCACATGAGCGTTGACGTCGACGCGACAGAAAAGTAGCTGAGTTTTAATTTTTCTCTTCATTCGTCCAACATGCTATGGACACCCGTACGCTCCAACCTTGTCCGCTCAATACAGAAACTCCTGCCTAATACTCTTCCTCCGTCACTCAATCCAAACCCTGGAAATCTCTATGAAGTACTTGCACGAACATCAGACGGCGGCGTCGGCAGGTCCGTGCACCAGATTCGGTGGGGTGAAAAGCAGATCGAGGGTAGCTATTGGCTAGTGACACGGTCACAGTTCAAGTGCGAGGGAAAGCATGGAAAGGCTTGGGGTCTACTGTACTGGAAAAGTATGTGACTGTGTGCGTAGTCGTCTTTCATGCTCGGCTAACATGACTTTCCCCGTCAGACAAATGCGTCAGTCCCAGGGAGGAGAGAATAAAAGGCGCTTTGAAGTATAAGTGGAACGAAGGCTCCTCTGTCGCCAAAAAAATTAAGAAAACTGTGCAAGAAGGTATGTCATTGTCCGCATTGTTTTTGCCAATACCAACAACTATACAGCAACGGAAGCTTGAAGCGGTTGAAACATGCTTTTCTTCCAGCTTTTACGCCCGCATACTTCACAGAAGCAAACGGAAGGCTTTTGCTTCACGCTATGAATACCAGAGGCGGCCTTTACATGCAACGCAAGTTGTTGATATATATTACATCTCATTCTGTATTCGTTCTCGTTTACATGGATAATACTAGGATTCAAGTCAATCTCGGGATATCAACGCCCCTATAGGTTTTCATCTGCCCCCGCAAGCGGTCAGCTTGTCCTGGGGTGAAGTTGTTCATACAACTGTCGTCGGAGTAATCCATATAGTTATCTGCGAACGAAACATAAGAAAGGTTCGAAGTCGATGGGCTGTATCTTTCTTACGAATGGGATCATCTTCGTCATCGTCAGTGCAAGTATCCCGCCCTTCAGGACAACCATATGCGGCACTTTCCTCCGGGGGCGTATCGTCAACGTAATCACCTGGACTGGAGCATCCACCTTGGAAAGTGTGATAAAGGCCAACCCAATGACCAGCTTCGTGAGTTAAAGTCTAGAACGAGAGTTACAACGCACACCCACTGACATGACGCCACTCACCCGTCCACCATCATAGGGTGGTTTGGACACGCCGCCAGGCAGGGAAGACCACAAAATTACTTAAAAACCATTTTGTCGGGACATGGAGTCAAGGCTAAATGGAGACCTTACCGACACCGTCGTCTTGTTTGTTTCCATAATAGTCCGAAGGAAAGGTTGAATAACCCAATAACCCTTGGCCGCTACCGCTCTGGAAACTAGTATTGCATCAGTTGACTTGCTCTCTTTTCGCAGCGCGACGATGATCTCTCACCCGACGGTATACACATTGAGGTCGGCGGCTCCTCCCTGACGAAGAGATCTCTTCATGGCGGTCTGGCTACTAGAGTCAGGGCCAACACCTTGGAACCAATTCGGGTTGGTAGTACGCGTAGTATTGGTTAGAATGAACTGGATGCCCGTGTTCTTGTAATCAGCATTTAGGATGTCCATCTGATGGCTGATTTGGGCGTCTCTATAGGGTGAAATATCAGTTTCATGCATGCCGATGTTGCAAAGGCTGAATTCACGAGATATAACCACTGGAAGCGCTCTGGCTAGCGCTTACAACATGGAAATGGACGTTGATCTTGGCCGCCGTACCAGCAGAGGCGATTTCAGTGCTGGGTGCGATCCTGTTTGCTTGGAAATGGGCTTCTGCGGCGAGAACTTGGGCATCAGACGGCGTAGAGCCGCATTTTCTATTATTTGAAGGGTAAGTGACGAATTCAATGACTTGGCAGAACTGAGGCTGTACCTGAAAGCAATGGGCTCTCCGAAAGCAAAAGAACTGCCGAGCAGTAGAGCAAGACTAAGGTGGGCAAACATATGCAATAAGAAGATCAGTACGCTGCTAGGGCCTTCCAAGGAGGTGGTCAATACTGGCCTGCCAGATAGGCTTGCTCCTTTATACCAGATCGTGCATGCGCATAGAGAACCACATCATTGTCGGTGCAAGCTATCCCCGGTACTCTGGCAGGCGATGACTTTCTTCAGAAGAATGCGCTTTCGTGACTATGTCCTTACCAAACGAGGCCGAAAATCAGATCAAGCCAAGAAGACAACGGCATTGACCACAAGATTCAATATCCACTACCTCCGAGAGGGAAAAAACCGTCTGAATAAAGCTACAGAGGTCAGAGGACATATGGGCCGCTACTTAACTTCATATTATGCAGCGTAAGCTTGTTAAAGAACGTGCCAGGACTCGACGAATACTTGGTATATGAAATCATGATGCCGCGCTTCAGAAGCTTTGTGAACCATGTGTGCTGTTGTATCAGAAGACATCCCCAGAGCGGGGTCTAGGATGACCGCCTTCGCGTGTTCAACGTTCAACAGGAACCCCAAAATATTGAATGTCGCATTTATTTACTTTAAGGAATACAGCCAATTTTTTTAAAAAACACTCTCGCCGGAACAGTGTTAATTGGCAACTCCGCGGTAGGTAGCGATCTGACTTCGAGCACGAGCGGCTTGTCCAGGGGTAAATCCAGTCATGCAAGAATCATCTGAGTAATCCATGAAATTATCTGAGAGGGATGCAATAATTAACAAATGATGCATGGACGGGCGGGAGAAACTCACGAATGGGATCAACACCTCCTCCAGGGCAAGTATCCCTTCCATTAGGGCAGCCAGAGGCTGGGCTGGCTTCAGGAGGGGTGTCGTCAACGTAGTCGCCTGGGCTCGAGCATCCACCCTGGAAGGTGTGATAGAGACCAACCCAGTGACCAGCTTCGTGAGTAAGAGTCTAGAACAAATACACGTGAGAAATATATGGTCTTTGTTCGTAGGAATGCACTCACAGCGCCTAGGTCATAGGGAGCGGAGGTTCCTCCTGGGAGCGAAGAGAAAAGGATAACTACTCCGTCATCACCTGGGGCACCAGAATAACTCCAGGGGAAGGTAGAGTACCCGAGAAGACCTTCACCCGAGCCAGAAGTAAATCTGCGACCCAGGTTAAATATATTGGAAAGGTTGGTGAAACCTTTAGACGTACCCAACAGTGTAGACGTTGAGGTCAGCTTTGCCCCCCTGTCGGAGGGCCACCTTCATATCGCTTTGCTGGGAAGATTCGGGCCCAACGTTGTTGAACCAGTCAGAATTGATGGTACGGGTTGTGCCAGCTAACGACCATACGATATTCAGATTTGCATACGCCTCATTCATGACAGAAATTTGGCGGGAAATCTGAGAGTCTCTGTCAAGACCAAGATGAGGAATAATAAGACAATTATTCAGTAGAACGTACGGGATATTACCACCCGCCTCTGTAGAGTCTTGGCTAATAACATGGAAGTGAACCTGACAAAATAACATGATTTGAGGCGTCAACACTAGGAAGTAGATAGATCTTACCTGGAGAGTAGCGGGAGCGGAATTATTCTTCGCATAAACCTCGATCCTGTTTTCTAAAAAATGCTTCTCCATTGTGGCGACCTGCTCGCCACTGGGATGTGATCCACAGACCCTAATGAAAATATATAACCAAAGGCAGGCATTTTAAGCACGTTTGCTTACCTGCGTTTAAAGGGCTTAGCAATGGTGCAAGTCGCGAGGAGGACAGTGAGAGCGAAAGAGGCAAGCATGATATACCGGAAACTGGGGAGGAGTGCTGTCTTCTATCGCTGAAGACATTTTATATGAAGTCACGTCCGATATCGCTAAATGCCCATTGAGGAACAAAAGGACAGCGCCGCCTTGGTACCACATCCCGGCGAAGTTTCATGTGGTTGCTTTCGAGGGCGCCAGCGGGGATGAAATGAAGGGGTGACAGCACCGCATGCAAGTGTTCCGCATGACTCAACTTCCTAAACTATTACGAATGGTAAGTAGATTGTTTCAAAACCCACAGATAGCACTGACACCGGGATTGCATGGGATCAGAAGGAGACATACCTGAATGCTTCAAAGTTCAAAGTAGATGGCTGTTGGGACAATTCGGAAGCCGTTGTATATCTTGATGTGTCCAATAGTGGAACGTGATCTTGACCAGTGGCTACTATACTCATAGATGAGTTGCCTCGATACCTCGGAAGCTGCGCATAATTTGATTGTTCTTACACAACTGATGCTCGCACTGATGCTCAGTCAACGATGACTCAAGATACTCAAGCATAAGACGCAAGGAAATACTGAAGATAAGAGACTAGGTTGCATGAGTAGAAGTATGATCAAATGAGCACACGATTAGACTTACTCGGATACCTGAGCCCCCGAGCCTACGTACTGTTACTGTCCTTATGACCTCTAGAACAAGGAAGCAAATTCGTGTGCCAGTGGTACACCGCATGCGCCAAGACGGCTTGAATGGAAACCGAGTCCCGAGGGAAATATGAATGCAGAAGGCAGACAATTTGTTATCGCCTCTGAGCTCTTAGTCGGTTGACTTGTTGCACAGCCAAACGGATCCCGGAAGGCATTTTAAAGATTGGTGCCAAGTATTGAGAGGACAGCCCAAGATGAATAATTTTTCAATCCTTGTGTCCCCCATCCGTGGTAGACCGTAGCCCGAAGAAGGCTGACAGTGCACATCATATGGTCGGTGGCCTCGCGCGTTCCACGGAATGTCCGGAGTTAATAACCAGCATAAAAGGGGGGCAAAAAAGGTGAGCATTTGGGCCTTGGAGCGAGATATCGTGCGAGCCAAAGCACCCCTTTCTATCGTTGATTTTCCGCAATCTAAACCCCAAGCACGTCTGATTCATAAATCCATCAAGTCGACAACAACTTGCATATTCAAGTCCAGGATGAAGGTTGTCATGATGTAGTTTGGGCTTTTTGTGAGCCTCCATACATCCATACAGCTGGCATATATGATGATATAGTATGATGGAGTCTTTTTTGTTAAGTCCTGGGCACGTGGATTTCGGTCCATTCAGTAATTCACGTGTCACAGCCCGCGTTTGTTACTGCCTCTGCTCACCGGAGTCCTCTGTCTTGTGTTCACGTCCTTCACAACCTTTGACCACTCTCGAAAGTCTTGCTACAACCTCAGGCCTACATATCTGCTCTGCTCTTTGAGTAATGGCGTCTGCTGAATTGATTGACGCCCAATTCGACCGTGCTGTGGAGATTGTCCAAAGTCTCCCAAAGACAGGGCCAATTCAAACAGACTATGAAGAGAAACTAACCATGTACAGGTATGCACCTTATTTTTCTTTATTTTATAGGCCTTATTTTAAACGTGTCGTCTTCACAGCCTGTACAAACAGGGTGTGTCTTCTTGACCACTGGCGTGACTATTCGTTTCTGACGCCCGACCTGGAATAGCAACTGTTGGAAACGTTAAGACACCGCGCCCAGGAATTTGGGATATGCTTGGACGTGCGAAATGGTGAGTTTGAGCCAATCTCGCTATACTTGTAATCCATTTGACGTGCCGTAGGGATGCCTGGGCAAAGCATCGGGATTTGGATCCTTTAGAAGCCAAGTGGTTGTACGTTGATGCTTTATTGAAGGTATGTAAGACTACACATATGCGCAAGGTTTGTTAGTGATATCCTAGTTCTAGGTGCTTCGGAAATATTCCGACAAGACTATCGCAATGTCTCTTGTCGAAGAATTGGAGAATTACGGGGATTTTACACATATATCAGCTAGTCGTGAGCGTTTGCTTCTCCATGTCTCGTTGATCCATGCCTGACGGAACCCAGAAACACATCGTTCAGGGGATGATTCTGACAGCTCAGGCTCAACGACTTCTGACGACGATGAACCTTCCCACTCTTCCCGTAATTTTTTACCGCGGGAAAGCCAAATTCGTCGCCATGAAACTCTTTCCGAAGCAGCCGACCAGCCTCGCGATCTTCCTGTCGTAATGGACACCCAGCGGCCCATGTCACAACCTCAACTTCAATCCCAACTCAACCGTCCTCCATCCTCACTGTCCTCCCACAGGTATCGTACACCCCTGGCTACGTCCGTTGTAATGTCACCTCCACCTATATCCGGCGTCCCCTCTGCCCAACCTCGCCCGGAATTCGAGACACCGTCCGCATTTGCTGCGCCATCTCCATCCCCTTCTTCATACCCTACTATGAGCTCATACGTCGGGGTATCCGATGCGTCTCACGTAGGAAATGTGACGCCGACACGCACACAGTCGTACACGCCTCATTCTCAATACAGAGGGCCTCAACAACCTCTCCCACCTTATGGAAACATGCGACCAGCCTCTGAAGCGACCCTGGAGCGTGCAGTCGAGAACGTTCAAGTAAATTTGGCAGCATTAACGGAGCGTTTGGATTCTCTGGAAACCAGTCTTGCGTTATCCCGGTCAAACACCTCGCTCACGCCAAGACATATAGGTTCTCCAAGAGGTCGACGTAGTCCAAATGAAGGCCGTGGCCCCTATTGGGATCTAGACGACCTAGGCTTGTGGTCCATCGTTCTAAATCCTATTTCGCGAGGTTTGGACAAGCTCCGTGATCTTGCGACATTTTTCGCCAGGAACGAGGATAGGTCACCCACGTCGATTATTATTAGGCGGCTATGTTTGGACGTCTCTTTCCTTGTCTGTGTCGTAGCGGCTGTCAGGCTTATATGGAGCAAAAGTGGCGTAAGAAGACGCGAAGTGCGTTTTGCGCTACAAGTTCTCTGGAGGGCGATCGTAGGCGCAAAGCCGGACCGTGTAATGATGGATCGAGGGGTATAGTGTCGTCGAGATAGTTGAGACAATACTACTAATTTACAGTGGACGGATTTTGGAAATATTGATAATGCTTCGGTTTGTTGTGATATTTTATACACATCCATATACGGTAATGGTTGTCCAACTACCGAACACCTCTTGGGCCCAATTAAATAATTAAGACATGTCCACGACGCATCGGATGCAATCACCAGACTGGATGATATTTCGATAACCAAGGACAGAAGAGCGAGGAGGGGTAAACTTACATGCATGTCATGGAACCCGGCGTTGATCTCGTCGAACTTGCGGTGGTGGGTAACATATTCGTCAATTTTAACCTTTCCATTGAGATAATCTAAACAGAAAGTAGCTTAGAGGCCGCCTTTTACTAAAAAAAGATTCAACGAGTCTCACCTTCGACGAGGCCTGGGATCTCGGTACGGCCTTTGACACCACCGAAAGCCGTACCACGCCAAGTACGTCCAGTTACCTGTAAGCATATCAAGTCAGCCTTGGTCGTATTTGCCCGGATATGCCATCTATCTCACCAGTTGGAAGCTGAACGAAGGATTAGATCAGAATTCTGTTCGCCTGTATATCAGAAGCACTCACGGGCGTGTGGCAATCTCCTGTCCAGCCGCAGCGACACCAATGACAGTCGAAACGCCCCATCCCTTATGGCAAGCCTCCAACGCAGCTCGCATGACGTTGACCTGGTTGTCCAGTTCAATGCATCTAAATCACATCTGGGTTGACATAAAAGGGGACTTACATTGCCAGTGCAATCGAAAGTAAAGTCCAAACCACCATCAGTCACATCAACCAGGTAGTCTTGGATTCTCTTTCCCTCCGGCAACTGCGTGGGATCGACGAACTCTGTCGCACCGAACTTCTTCGCCCACGCTTCCTTGCCTGGGTTGGTGTCAACTGCAATGATCTTGCTTGCGCCCACTTGACTGGACGTTGAAATAACACCAAGACCGATTGCACCACATCCAAAGACCGCAACAGTTGAGTCCTCTATAGACAGTGCAAAATGTGAGAAGGCGGTAAGTAAAGTACACTGGTTGAGTCAACTCAACTGATACCAGGCTGTTTGACGACGGCACCCCAGGCAGTGGTGATACCACATCCAAGGAGACAGACTTTCTCGAGTGGTGCTTGTTTGTCAACCGCTACGACGGAGACATCGGCGACAACAGTGTATTGCGAGAAAGTGGAAGTGCCCATCTGGTGATCGCTTCAATGACGTCACATGCGATAAGATGGTGATGGAGGGCTCACGAAGTGGTGAATAGGCTGGCCATTTATCGAAAATCGGCTGGTGTTGTCAGGCATAAGACCCTTTCCCTGCGTCGTGCGAACTGAGGGCGTATTAGATCCAGCATGCGATCTTCATCTTATCTTACCTTTTCCACAAAGGTTGGTCTTGCCGCTCTTGCAGAATTTGCATTCGCGGCACTCTATAAGTATCCCGAGGCAATTAATAGCCATCGGACCAAAAAGAAACTTTAAACATACCAGCAGTATAAAGGGGAATGACATGATCGCCAACCGCGACGTTGGTGACACCTTCGCCAACTGACTCGACCTGAGATATCGCCACATCAATCGCCACCGCAGATCTCACGAGATTGAAAGAAAAGACATACAATTCCACCACCCTCGTGTCCAAGGATAACAGGGAAAAGACCCTATAACAGCAATTCCAAATCAACGACCAAGTCGATAATGAAGAACATCAACGTAAAGCGCACCTCGGGATCCTTGCCACTACGGGTGTATTCATCGGTATGGCAGATACCTGTCATCTCCTGATATTAGCATCCCCCATGCACCATAAAAAGCGTTTTCTCACCGGTGTAAAGAATACGAATGCGGACTTCATGCGCGCGGGGCGGCGCGACCTCGACTTCCTCGACCTTGAGCTCCTGGCCTGCGCCCCAGCAGACAGCGGCTTTACACTTGATAGGCTTTCCAGCGGTAGACATGGTGGTGGTGGGAGTGTTTTACGTGGGGTTTCGTTATCCGGAAATCCGTCAATTCCGCATGAAATGTTTTCTTCCACCGTCACGTCGCCGGACGCGTCATGTGAGTGTGTCAGTGTCCGCGCGCTTCGAACTCGCACATTCAGCCAGAACAACGAAAGTAATAGCAAAGAATTGTGTTTAATGTTTAATAGTCATAATCGTATAATGGATGGATGTTTCACAGAATGTTTTGTATTTCAACTTCCCTTTCTTTTCTTTTCTTTCTATCCCTTCAATTACCACCTCCCCTCCCACCCTTCTTCTCCACCCTCCACTCCTTAAAAATCCCATCCAAACTCTTATACACCAAATGCGACGGCAAACACCTAATAATCTCGCCGACCCTCTCCTCAACCTCGACCTTGCCCTTCTCCCCCATCGCCTTCTGCGCATACTCGACCGCCATCCTGAACATCGCCAGCACCGCAAGCGACACGTGCGTCTGCTGCGCCCCGTGGGCAGAGCCGTGCGCGAGCGCCGACAGCAGCGGGCCAGAGATGCTCGGGGCGGAGATCGCTGGTCCGGATTGGTACGACGCCGTTGCGCGCTCGCCACGCACGAGGCGGAGGAGGATCTCGAGGATGTTGTCCGTCTCTGTCATGTGTGTCTTCAAGAAGCGCTGGCGCTCATTGAGCACGCCCGCGGGCGAGTTGGCTGCCCACCCGTCTAGGACCGTCCAGATCGTTGGTGGCTATAGTAGTAGTAGGTTAGCCATACATGTAAAACGGAATAAAGAGCTTTTTTGTCCACGTACTGGGTCAGGATCCACGACATGAATCTTCCTCTCCCATCCCTCCGCCGCGTCTCCCGCAACCCAAAACATGCGCCCGAACATACTCTTCAACCACTCCTGCACATCGCCCGACTTGGCCCACTTGGGTTCCGACAACGGCCGTGCAGTGTCAAGGTACACACGCAAAGTCATGCTCGTCGAAGTCGAAGTCGAAGTCAAAGTCGAAGGCACGCCTTCCTCTGAGGCTGTTGCCGTTGAGGTCGCCGCCGCAACCGCCTTCAAAAACGGAGGAACAGTACTATCCTCCCCCTCCGCCCCTTCCTCCAGGAGCGTCTGCTGCAGCGGTAAATACGACTTTGTAACCTCCGAAAGACCTTCAACCTACACCAAAAGCACTCATCAGAAAACCCCAAACCCCTCATAGATAGAAAAAAAAACTCACCAAAATCCCTCTAAGCCCCTCCTCCCCGTCCCGAACAACATTAACCAACACCTCGATCCTCCCCTCCTGCCTAAACAGCTTCAACGACTCCACCGTCTCCGCATCCACGACGAGGCGCCTGTTCCCACCGGCGTACGATATCGACAGGCGGTTCGCAGAGGGGGTGCGCGCCTTGGCTATCGTCCCCGTTATCGTTCCCGTCACAGGTGCAGATGCAGATGCAGATGCAGGAGCAGACGACGGTCCCGAAGAGGCAATGGCAGACAGCTCGAACTTGATGCCGGTCCCGGGGACGACGGGGGACCCGCCATACGCGGACGCAGACGACGTCGTGGAGAGGAGCGTGTTCGACGTCGGCGGGGACGCGGGCGGCTCGGGGAGGTGGTCCATCTCCTCGTGGTCGTGGTCGTGGTCGTGTTCACGCGCTTCTGCTTCTTGGTCGTCGATCTGGGTCTGCGTTTCTTCGTGGTCATGGCTGTGGTTGGCGTCTTGGGTTTGGGTGGTGTGGATTGGCTCTGCCGTAGACGTAGAGGCAGAGGCAGGGGCGCCGTGCCCATTGGGAACACCCGTGCTGGTACCGGGCTCGCCACCAGAAACCATAAGCAACTCGCGTATCGCACCCGCCACACTCATCAAATCGGGAACCAGAGCACCCATCGCATCCGCAGCTTCTCCCCCTCCCTCCCCATCCCGCAACCCAATCGAAGCTGTACCCGTACCTGTACCCGTACCCGGCGCACCGCTACACGAAAAAGCAAGCGTGAGATGTGAGTATCAAAATAAAAGGGGCATCTATACGGACAGAGATAGAGACGGAACGGGGGGCGCTCGTGACGCTTGTGCGTCAATGTCAACGCGCGCGTCAACATTCGTGTGCGCCGCGTGGGCGACCGAGTCAGATTCAGATTCAGATACGGGAATGGGCACGGAGACGGGGGGGAGGACAAGGCCATTGTGTGGCTTGGGAGGAGGGCCAGTAGCGGCCTCTGCCTCTGCCTCTGCCTCTGCCTTGGACGCGCGCGGGGGCGCGGGGGCGGGCACGGAGTCATCACCAGCACCAGCACCAGCACCAGCACCAGCACTGGGTGCAGTGGGCACATCGGGCACACCATGTGCGCCTCCCACCACATTTTGAGTTCCAGCTATTTGGATCTGATTTTCATTTTCACTTTGGTTTTGTTCGCCTCCGCCTCCAACCACAGCACCAGCACCAACACCAACGCGCTCCACAGACGGAGAAAGCATACGCACATCATCATCGTCATCACCACCATCAGCGCCAACAACATCAAGTCCATCCATGCCTTGATAAGAAAAACAAAAGGCAAAACGTAGTCAGTCAGCGGGTGGGTGGGTGGATGGATTTGGGGCGGGTTGGGGTGTCTCCGTGCCCGAAAACAGTGGCATGGGGAGAAGAGAGAGAGAGGGGAGGATGCTTACCATTGATATTATTGTTTTCTTTAGAAGAAGGGATCGTTTGTGCGTGGTGGTCGTGCTGAGGCTCCTCGGAGAGGACTTGCGTTCCCGTATCCGTTTGGGTTTGGGTTTGCGTTTGCGTCTGCGCCTCATCCTCCCCATCCTCCCCATCGACACCAACGATCTGCGAAACGCGCAACTGCTCCTCATCCTCCTCCTCATCCCCATCCTCCACCTGTGCCTGTGCCTGCGTCTGCGTCTGCGTCTGCGTCTGCTCATCACCCTCGCCCTCGACAATAGCCGCCATCAACCAGTCCTCACTCGCCGTCTCCGTGAGCGCCACACTCGACCTGTTATCGCCCTCGTCCGCTCCTCCTCCTCCTCCGAGGGCTTGCATCAGGCTCTGCGTGGGGCCCGACATCGGCATAGCCATGGCCACGGACATCGGAATAGACATGGACATCGGCATCTCCATCTGCATTTCCATCTGTGGCGTCCTCGCCCTCGCGCGCGCGCGCTCCCGCCGCTCCCGCTCCTCCTCCCCGAGCTCCGCGTCCTCCTCCTCCTCCTCGAGCTTCTTGCGCTTGCCTTTCCGGTTTTGGTCCGAGTTCCCATTATCGCCGTTCCCGGTCCCGGGCCCGTGTCCACTGCTGTTGTTGGTTTTATTCGCATTGGATAGGGACGCTGACGCCGAGCCGGTGTGTGGGATGGGGCGCGCGTCGTCGGGCGTTACGGGGGTGTGGAAGTATATGCGGATGCGAGAGGGCGGGGGTGCTGGTTCCGATGGATGGGGGTGGGGAGGTAAAGGGATCGACGGGGGTTCAGTAGACGCAGAGCCATCCTTAACATCCTCGCCATCCATCGGCTCCTCCTTCACCTTGACCTTTTCCTTCTCCTCCCGCACGACGCCCCACGTCCACTCCAAATCCGGGATCTCGAGCCCAACGATCTTGAAATCCGTGAGCGTGCGCCGGTTTTCGTCCTTTTTTGCGCCAAAGCTGCCGGGGCCAGACGCGGACGACGTCTGCGCGCCTCCTCCCCCGTCGCCGCGGGAGCTGTTAAAGGACGATTCCTGGCGGGGGCGGTGGTGGCCTCCGCTCCTTCCAGCCCTAAACGACCCCTGGTGTCCAAAAGACCCGCTCCCGCCACCGCCCTGCGCACCGCCTCGCCGATTCTGGTACTCCTTCCCTGCACCACCGCCGAAATTGCCTCGCGATCCATGGCCTCTTAGGGACCCAGAACCACCCGGTCCCCCACCGCGTCCGCCGCCGCTACCTCCACCGCCACCACCACCACCGCCTCCTCCTCCACCGCCGCCGCCGCCACCTGGACCTGCAGAGAACGAACCGCTACCGCTACCACCACCGCGGCCGCGGCCTCCAGGCATACCACCACGGGGACCGGACATGGACGCGCCTCTGCCACCGCGCTGGGGGCCTCCCCTTCCCTGCCCCTGCATGCCGCCCCGGCCAGGGGGGCCCAGGGGGACGTGATTCTGCGCCTGGGGCCGGGGGGGCACGGGGCCTGGATAGGGGGTGAGGTTGAGGTTCTGAGGAGGGGGCGGGGGCGGTGCTTGGAATTGGGGTTGGGGCGGCTGGGGGGGCGGGGGGGCATTTTGGAGGGGCGCGTCGAAGCGGGGGCGTTTTGCGGGGGGGAGGTGCTGTGGCGGGGGCGGCGGGTGGCGGTGCGGGGGAGGGGGAGGCGGGGGGTAGGGGGTGGGGGGGGGCGGAGGCCGGGGGGCGCAGGGCGGGGGCTAGGCCG
>JABAJV010000015.1:0-89625 GCA_018854895.1 Tricholoma furcatifolium
TGAAAAATGATACAAGTCTTCCGTCGTCTGTCCCAAGAGACGCGACTAAATATCGAGCGCTCACTTGTTTTGGGACACAAGCGCCGTCATCTGAGTTTGAATATGGCCTCACTCCGAGTAATCTGATATTTGAAGAACCACTTGATATGAGCAATGATTAATGACTGTTCGTCCACCGTGACCTTACCGACCGACTCCAGGTGTATTCCCGTCCGGTGCAACTATGTATTACAATAATAACGTTGACCTGACAGCTAATTCTAATATTATAACACGTTGGATAATTATCTCCATACACATGGTGCGCGTCTGAGTCATCGGCTCGAGCTGCGCTACGTCGCAGTGCGATAGTACAAAGTTCTTGGAAAAAACTGTGAAATTAGTAGTAGCTCCTCAAAAACACTCCATGAATATTCTAGGAACAATTCTTTCCCATTGACAGCACTCTGGACAACGAAAACTGCCAATACTTACCTCGAGATTGAAGCGATCCAGATCAACTCTGTGCCTCCGCTGGTTCCCCTGTGGTTGATTTAAACATCAGAAGTTCGTCACAGACACACCTTATTGACTTATCAGTCGACAGCAGACCACACTCTGAATCCGCCTTGTCAGGGCCCCCTAGGAACCTCGTTACACATGCCGAGCCTCCGATTACTTTCCGTCCATAGCATGCGAATGAAGAGTCGTTCTTAAGTATATGTAAGTAGCATTCAAATACCCATTCAATCGCCACGGTTATTGATTCACGGTGTTTTTAAAGCTTGTCGCATAGCGTAAAGATGCACCCAGCTGACATTGACTCGGATGTATGGACTAATCATGACCACGTTTGGGTAGCCTAGGTGTCGAGTCAGTGTAGCAATTCATGCTTCAAATATGAATCAAACTCCAGATCTGCAAGGAGACGACGTGAGCTATTACGATGAAGTCATTATAAGGTACCTTATTAATTAGAAAGGAAAGTGACTAACAATACTTGTATACCTCCTAGTAGAGTAGCAGGTGACTCCGACTCCATAAGTATCATCTGCAATGTATTCCCGATATACATACCATCATGAACCCGCTGAAATCGGTCACGGTATGGTCATGATCTCGTCTGCGCAAGAAAAGCCTGCGCGCCCAGCTTCCCAGTGGGGGTTCAATGCTTCACTCCGGCCCCTTTGATGACCTGACAGATTCGGGCGATTCGGACCTTGTATTTACTTGGTTTGCTTGAGTTACTTGCTTTGAATAGGATAAAATACTCATGCTCAGGCTAAGGCACTCCAAGCTGCTGCATGATGAGCCACAGATTCGATGAAACCGTCGTCATCACCCCGTATAGGTGTGAAGAATACCTTTCACCCGTGATTACTCCTATCTCGCTTTGATATATGTTGGAACTTCCACATAACAGACAACTCACCTGGCCAGAGATGTATCAACAGTACAATCCTTGTCAACGACTCGGCGTCGTGATGTGGAAGTTAGAGCGATGGACCTCGAGGAACCGTTTATCAAGGAGATATCAGAAGCTAGTATTCTACACTATGGCAGCGCGCGGTAGAGTGGACATCGACGCATTACTAACACTGTCAATAATAATTAATGCGGCACTGTTAGTAAAGAAAAGCAGAAGTTCAAAGCTTTAGTTAACGTGCAGCAGCAATAAGCAGCCTTGTATAAGAGACGTGTGTAGAGTCAAGATAAACCTTTAGAATGTTATTAACTTGTCATGCGATGGTTCATAACCCAAAAAGGTGTTGCTCACCAGCCGTGCATCCAAATTGAAAAAAAAAAATCCAAATCGGCGTGATATAAATGCCAGTGCACTTCTGAGACCATGATGCAAACACCGATATGTTTGAACACGCCTATAATTCAGGGGATCCTAGCCCGCGGATGAACAACGCTTGGACCGGCAATAATGCGCTGAATGTCTAGTGACTATAAATTATTGTAGCCTAAAAACACTTGAAGTTTTGAAATGATATGTCAAGTATTGAGGGGAGAATGTGGGTTGTAGTAAAGAGCCACAGGCCTTGCGTTTTCTGCCATAAGTTTTAGCGACCAGCTAGTAAAAATTGCTTTCAGAGAGCAACAAGCCAATACTAAGAGAGTGAGGTGAACCCCAGCGTCTAATTTATGCTCACGTAAGCCTAGTTCTCTTGTGTGACCACGGCCCGGGGCCTTCCGGGCCTGGCTTGATGCTTCTTGTCACCTCTGTCACCTTCTCTGTTCCCTCAGTTGGCCACCTCTACTTATATATGAGAAAGATGCCCTCTCTGAATACGGATCCGTGTAATCCAAAAAATCCTGGTTGTTTTCAGTGACTTTGCCTCTATACTCGACTCATTTCAGCCACCTTTTACCCCAGTGCTTAAAACACCACCGACTTCAACGCATGAAAGGAGCGCCCGATGATCACTTCGAATATCTCTCACCATCATGCACACACGAGAACAACATGATCTCAACGTCGTTGAGGAACCCTCATCCTATGAGGAAGATCATCCTATAGGCTATGCGCTCTACTAAAGCGCCTGAACCAAACTAAGCTTCTCCAAATTAACATCATACTGCTTCTTAAGGAATCGTATCAACATCGATATTGCTACACGGCCGTTGGCGAGTTTCGTGAGTGTTCAACGTTCAAGACTCAGACATAACGATAAATCTTAACTTCTCTAAAACTTCCAATGTAGGAGCAACTACTTGTGCCACGAACTTCACGCGTCTCCTTCTACACTCAGCAACGGTAACCAATGCGTAGAATTCTTCAACACCTCTTGATGCCGCCTGAAACTGCTGTCAGAATTCAGAAGCCTGTTACGCTACTGTATGTCAACTGAATCACACTGTCACTAGCTATCATATTGATGCAACTTATCAAGCACGAACGGTTGCAACGGTGTCAACTTCTGTCTACCCATCATTTCGCCGGCCTCAGGGCATACAAGGCTCTTAGCAGTGTGAGTTGCGTGGTGGCGAAGTCGTTCTCTCTACGAGGTTAATGCCGTATCCTGAAGCACCTTGTACCATTACTTTATAATGATCTGCGACAGCCCCAACGCCGGATTATGCTCGATTTCATGCCCATGACTCCCCAACGTCAAATCCTGCTCTTCATGTCGCTCCCTCATCACGGTTATACGTACCTATCTGCCAGTTGTTCGCAACATGAAGCGAGGAAGTTCTTGGAATGATATTCAGGCACTTCGTAGCATAAAACACGGCTGAAGGAATAGGTTTACTATAGAATCCTCCCTTTCTTTTATTCGCCTTTCGCGCTCCAATTGAGCAATCCTCCTGCTATGACAGCTTTCATTCGTTTATTTTCTCTCGCTCTGCTTGCCTGTGGAGTTCTAGGCTAGTAGTTGCCGTACATATTTTCTTCCCTCACTAACTTCTTTGCGTTTCTAGCATCGAGCAACATCTCCACTTCTGACTTCATCGATCCTCCGTTCTATTCTGACGCTCCTTACACGGACACCGCACATATCACCTCCACTCTAGGACGTGTCAACCAGAAGCGTGGTTCCACACATGATGAACTTCCAAACAACCCAGTCACAAATACCATTGTAACTGCGCTCGATGGCAAGCTCAGCTCAGTTGCAGTCCTACCGGCCGCGCGCAGTGTCTGGTCAAGACACGGTAACTCGCTCAAGCCAGGTGCATCGCGCCGTGCTAATGGTAGTAGCTTCTGGGCCAAACGGACCAATTCTGGTTACATTCAGGTCTTTGATGGTACCGGAACTGCACCTCAGGATCGAGACGCGGCTATTGAGGGTACAGCTTACTTGACCTATACAGTCGTTTCGAATGCAACGTATGATGTGGACGACTGCCTTGCCGCCTGTGATGGCGTCTCAGGTTGTGGTACGTCGTTTGTCTTCTCACTCAAGGGCTCACTGGACGTCGTGGTAACCTACGTTCATTGCAGTATTTGCCAATCTTTACTACGAA
Source organism: Tricholoma furcatifolium (assembly GCA_018854895.1). Classification (NCBI taxonomy): domain Eukaryota; kingdom Fungi; phylum Basidiomycota; class Agaricomycetes; order Agaricales; family Tricholomataceae; genus Tricholoma; species Tricholoma furcatifolium. The sequence goes on from JABAJV010000015.1 coordinate 3,955, forward strand.
TTCAACAATGAACTCCTTGATTACGTCTTCAGCGAAAAATCAAACCTGAAATGTGCATTGTATGCCGATATCCATAATGCGACCGAGAAGACCAATTTCGGTGGTCAGCAATCGGAGCCTGCTCCCGCGCCCTTGACATATATCCAGCAGAGTACTGGATGGGCTGCAAAATCACTCGCGGATCCCGATTGTCCTGATGGATATGAGCTTGTCTTTGGCCCAACTGACGGAGCAAACAATGCGCCTGGAGTGAGTACAGTATTCTTTTCTCATCGTAGGCCATTTATTAATTGTCGTGGCATGTTTTCAGTACATGGGGTTTGCTTTTCTGGACAAATACGACGTCAGCGCCTGCGCTACGCTGTGCGACAATCGTGATCCTGACCCTGTCGGCGGACACTGTAAGTACTTCAACATCTGGAGGGCTCTCGTCGATGGCCAACCCACGACTTATACGTGCAGCATGGTGAGCGTCAACTATGTTGACCCTATTATACTTGCCCTCATGCATTATGATTTCTAGTACTTCTTCCCTTCCGACTCATCCACTGCTGACAACTATGGTCAAGGTGATCTCCAGGTCACCTGGTCGCGTGGCTACCGCAAGAAGGATGCATGCACCGTGTTCTGAGGCCATGAGCTCAAAATATTGGAAACGGCGACCAGTATTTTGAACGTGATATAACGACATTATGATTTTTCGATGACATTCGAGCCTACCCTGACTTGCTTTTTTAATGGACTTTGCCCCATTCGAACCTTTTTTGGACTTCGCGACTCCGTACATACTTTGACACCCACACAACTTGAACAGAGTCGTTATGGACACCCTAGTGATACCGATGCTGTCTTCTCACACATTCATCAACTTGGGAATTGTATGACCTTAAATGGGTTAATCAGAATCAATGCACGACCAGATGCGCCGATTGTCCTGTATCGAATCATTTCGTTTCATATCGTATGGGCACCAGCACGGGGATAAGCGCGGTGGGATTTGATGAGTCGGGCAGAACGGAGTCCGCAGGTTACCGCTCATCTATAATCTTCAAGCTTTTGGGACTCTGTGAAACTAGAAAATATGCAGACCCCGTCGTTCTCACTTGCTCCAGAACTCGTAGATTCCATACTTTCTTGCTTGACAGGCACTTCTGCAATCGCAAAATGTGCATTGGTCTGCCGCTCCTGGGTGCCGCATGCTCGATACCATCTATTACCTCCTCCCAAAGTCCTGCGTCTCCATCACAAGCGGATACCAGGCTTCCTGAACCTCGTCGACTCACCTCTATCCACACTCTCGTTTTTATTCTTCACCGAGTTACGTATCGACCAGGGTGGAAAATGGTCAGAGGTCGAGCCTGAGACGCGAAGTCGGACAGCTGCCGGGGACTTCCTTGCCAGAAACCTTCCCCTTCCTTCCGTCCAATCGCTCTTTCTCTCTTTTATCGATTGGAAAAGACTGCCGCAACCAGCCCTCATTTCCCTTCACACCAACTACAGATTTGTGAAGGAATTAAAGCTCAGATTCATTGCATCTATAACTTTCCCAGAATTTTGTGGATTCCTAATTGCTCTCACATCCCTTGAAAAGATTACAGTCGATGCTGGAGTGCCATTCGAATGGGACTCTCCTTGGCCTGACTTTGTTATGACATCAGGGGTCAAAATAACGCATCCTAATCTTTGCAGGCTGGTGTTCATCAATCCTTCCCTTCTGTCATTGAAGCAGTGCTTTGCCCGAGCTATTTCCTGTCAGGCTGGAATTGACTCGCTTTCGTTCACCGAGAGTCTTTCATTAGATCACAACGGCCCTCAATTCCAAGCCTGTGGAGAGCTGTTGGAAGCGGCTGGAACGAGCCTACGAAACTTCAACTTTAAGGTCTTCTCTTACACGTTGGGGCCCTACAGTGATGCTTCCGAGGGTGCGGTAATATTCCTCTTTAATCTAAACTATAAAAATGACATTCATTACAGGTTCTTTCGCCGATCTTGTCATGCTACCTCGAAACACAAATTTAGAAGAAATCGAAGTTGGTCCTTCCCTCACTGAGGTCACACTCAAGTTATTGCTGCAGGGCTTGAAGTCGAGCCCTAAGCCTGCCTTGCGTAGACTGAAATTTGGCCTCAGGGATGGCCGAGACGGGTGGGAGACATGGGATTGGATGCCAGTTGACGAAACGTTGTCGTTGATCTCAATGTCGCTGAAGTCGGACCACGAGCTGATCATCGATCTTCCTCGTTTCTCAACTGGCTGGAAATATAAAAGCAGAGACGCTGAATTACGAGTGCGGGAAAAGGCATATCTTCAGGAGATATCCGACAAGCTGAAGCATAATCTGTTACCCCGGACAGTGCAACGTTGGAAAATAATAATTCGACTACAAGCTTGGCTCTTTGAAGTTCAAGTTGACGATGTTGAACGGTATTTGACATACGAGGTCCTGTAGTGATAGTAGAGCAGAAAGTTGTCCTTTCGAGATTTCACTGTTGAAGGTAGAAAGTAACTAGCTATGGTGAATAAAAAAGAGATTGAACGAATCTAGTACTAAGTAGTACGCAGTGGCAAACTTGGAGAAAATCCCAAGGCAGGTAAGATGGACTGCACTTACCAGTTCTTATCATAATCTTCATAGCAGATCCCCATGGAAGCTGAGCATAATTTGCGACAATCGCGACGTTCGTGGCGCTCAGACGAAAAAAGCTTTTCTAAATAAAAGAGTATAGCAATACATTATACAGGGGAAAGGAGGCTCCGTTGGCATCCTCCGCTCTATAGCTTATCAGATGCCAAATAGTACTCGTCGCTAATAAATCCAAGGAATGGCCAAAGACATAGTATAAGTTTGATTTTCCAACGTTGTACCGTCCGGGGTAACAGATTGTTCTTGAACTTCTCAGTCATTTCCTGCAGATACACTTTCTCCAGCGTCCTAACTTCATCCCTGTCTGTCTTCATCCAGCCAAGTGGGGAACGAGGAAGGTAGATGATCAGATTGGGATCCTCGGACTTCAGTGACTTCGAGATCATTGAGAATGACTCGTCCAGTAGCGTCCAATCCCACTTCTCCCACCCATCCTCGCCATCCTTCAAACGAAATTGGAGTCTATGCAGGTATGGTTTAGGGCTTAGCCTTAAGCCGCGCAGCAATAGCTTGACTGTGGTTTCATTGAGGGGATGACCAACAAACTTGATTACTTCTACGTTCGTGTTTCGAGGTAACATGATGAAATCGGCGAAAGAACCTAAACCGAAAGTCAGTTCTCTAGTTTACATTTTAGAAGAGAATTATCTCCCTACCATGGGGAGTATCATGGTACGGTCCCATAAGGTAAGTGAAAAGATTGAACTTGAAGGATCGTAAGCTTGTTCCAGCCGTCTCCAAGAGCTCTCCACAGGCTTGGAACTGGGGGTTGTTGTGATTTAATGGGATATTCTCGTGGAAAGAAAGGGAGTCAATCCCAGATGCATAAGAAATACCTCGAGAAAGGCATTGCTTTAACTCAGGATGGGTAGAATCGACGAACACCAATTTGCAAAGATTGGGATGTGTGATCTTGACCAGTGATGTGACGACGAAGCCTGGCCAAGTCGGACTGTCCCAATCAAATGGTACTCCAGAGTGGAATGTAAGCTTTTCCAAGGACTCGAGAGCAGTTATGAATCCACAAAACTCAGGGAAAGTTATGGATGCAATGAATCGGACCTCCAATTCCTTCACAGATCTATAGCTGGTGTGAAGGGAACTGAGCGCCGACGGTGGCAATCTTTTCCAATCGATATAAGAGAGAAAAAGTGATTTGATAGGAGGAAGAGGAAGGTTTCTGGCAAGGAAGTCCCCAGCATCTGTGCAGGTTTTCTCAGGCTCTCCCTGTGACAGCTTCCAACCCTGGTCGACGCTAATGCGTAGTTCGCTGAAGAATAAAAACGAGAGAGTGGACACAGGTGAATCGATAAGACGAAGGAATTTCCGTATTCGAATGGGATAAAGACGTAGGACTTGAGGAGACGGGAGTAGATGGTATCGAGCGCTCGGCACCCAGGAGCGGCAGACCAGTGCACATTCTGCAATTGTAGGAGTGTCTGACAAGTGAGAAAGTATCGCGTCTATGAGTTCCGGAGCTAGTGAGAAAGACATGTTCTGCATATCTCGTTCCACAACCAAGCTGCTTGAAGGACGGCGATGAACGGCAACCCACGGAACTTTCAACAATCCATGCATCAAACAATCCGAAGCGCATGGTGATTCATCTTGCTCACGTTCAGCAATACAGACGTCCATCTCTATGAGCACATCGCTGAAATAACTGCTTAACCTTGGGAAGGAATCAGTGCAAATGGCTTAACATCATCATGGTAGGCAGCGAAATCGAGCACATTTGCGACGATCGTTCGTGTGGCGAGAGGAAAGAAAGGAAAAAACAAAAGAGTATAGAAACAGACGATAATCACAACAAGGTTACTGAATACAAGGGCTAGGAGGCTCCGCTGGTATCCTCTGCACCGTTACCTAAGGCCGTTACAATCCAAGCGAAGAGAGAGCAGTAAAAGGTAGAGAAAATTCGAGCCATCAAACGCAGATGTTCGTCTCCATGACGGGTGGCGCGAAGGGCGATGGCGCCGAGTAGACGCCTGAGGGAGAGACACCGGCTGCTGCGAGTTTCTTGAAGATCTAGATGCAAGGGGTAAACGAAGGTCATCAGGCTCTCGCGCATGCGAAGAACAGCGAAGAAACCACGGAATCGGGTTCAATCGATACGAAGGGCTCACCTGGACGAACACATCTGAAGACTGACCGCCGCTGACGGCCCACTTGCAATCGATAATGATCATGGGGACGCCAGAAATGCCGAGGCTTCGAGCTTTGTCGCACATCGTTTCGACTTCTTTTGCCAATTCGTCTGATTTGAGGAAGTGTATGGCCTGGAAAAGGGTTTAGATCAGATAGTGGTTCCTGACAGGTATCGCGTGTCGACCTCGCTCTTAGACATCATGCCGTTTCTCTCTGCGATCGCAGCGAGAACATCGATGTCAGCAATGTCCTTTCCATCCTGGAGGCTTGCTTTGAAGATTCCGGCGAGGACCGGCAGCTGGAGTCTCTGTCCGTTGATCTGACCAGCCTTTAGCGCGAGACGATGAGCGCGCATGGAGGGGGTCATAAAACCACGGAAGCTACTGTAAACACGGTGCACGTGAGCCATGTAGATCTGCAGGCCAATCAGGGTCCTTACATTGGTACATTTTTCTCTTTCGCCCATTTGGATATCCCACTTTGGATATTCTCAAATTTCTCTTTGCCATATCGGTTGATGTAAAAAGTCTCTTTGGGAACTGCTGGAGCGTCATCTGGGAGAATTGCTTTGCTAACGAGGCGGAAAGGCATGTGTTCGAGCTCGAACGTCAAAGGCAGATGCAGGGTCTCCCTGCAATATGATATCGCGCTTAAAAGCTCGTGTTGGCCGATGCAACAATTTGGGCACGTCTGATAAATCAGAGCATCAGGAAAGAAGAAAGAAATGCCAGATATTGAGCAGACGCACAAAGTCATTGACAACCGTCAGTTTAACGACTCGGTCGGGCATATTCGACCCCTAACGATGTGATGTGATAGCTGATAGTGGAACTGGGTAGAGGGTGCAGTGGGTGGGAGGAGAGGAGGAGACGCGGGAGGAGAGTTACTTTGAGGAGTGCGGAATGATAATCATAGAAACGGGCTCAGTCAGCTTACGGAGGAGCTCCCTTCATAGCAAGCAATTCAGACTTTGTCACATATCTGTCACACTATCCTCCCCGATCACCGCCCCGGCGAACATGCGATGGCGCAATGGTTGACCACGCTTGTCTACATAAAGAATGCTCAGGACTGCCATTAGAAAGCATTCTCTTAGTTCATATCTCTCTTCCAAGCTCCTCAAGTCCTACTTGCACCAATTTTTGCGTCAATAATTATTATCACACTCGTCATGACACATCAGGACGCATATGTTGTCATCCTTATCGGCAATTTAAGAAAATTGTTTTCTTACGACATGCACAACCAGACAAATCGATGGCTTCATATGCTGAGGTCGGCCGCGATCGATTGAGCGTCTACTCTGGGTTACATGAAGTCTTTTGTGAGCACCAAATAAGGAATAAGGTCTTCCACGCACGCCACGAATTAAATTAAGTTTAAAAAATCCTTATTACAAATAACGTAATTAATAATAACAGTAATACCTTACCCAGCAAGTTGTATACATGCCTTCAGGCTTCAGTATTTTAGGTTTGGCGATGTGTGCCTGTATGAAAAAGCCTTTGGCTGCAACATCTTTCTCTCTTGCGTCTTCATAAAAACATGCGGAGAAGTGGAGAAACTGCGACCTGGAAGATAACCATGAAGGTGCTAATTCCGTGATATTCTGAATGATTAGGTTCTTGGAATGTATCACATAGGGTGTCAGTCATAGACAGGCATGATGTTTAGATACCACATAGATCAAACAAGGCGGTCTAGATTTCCCACTAGTGGGTCAGATGTGCCAATGTTCCATTGACCGAGACTTTCGCCGTATCAAAGGGATTACAGAGCTCTCTCTGATGATTCAGCGACTGAGTAATCGCAAGGTCGCAAAACCAACTGGACACCGAGGAAATCATATGGAAATATTGTCTGGCTCGCGCTCATTGATAATAGGAGCCAAGGGGGATAGCGGCGGCAGCGACGTTGCATGCGGAGCATGAAGTGGATATGTAGCAGTGAATGGGTTCAAGCAGGCAAGGCAAGGCACGCATCAACTCCCACGCAGGACCCATTCTGGCGTAGCGTCAATACCAGGCGTCATCAGGATCTTGATACCCCAAGTCGGCGGGCCAAGGTGCGAGATCATCTACGTTCTCAATGGGCTGCAGTTTGCGCAGGTCTTCCAATAGACCCTTCGATTTCAGAACGTTCCGGCTGCGTTTATCCAGGTATATGCGCTGGAGCGGCGAACCGCGGTCCAGCCGGCTGAGGCACATCGAAGTGAAGGGCGCGACGTCCGTCGGGGGAAGACGTCTCAGCGATATAGATCGAAGCTCCCGCCACGGGATGCTGCTGCTGCTGCTGCTGCCCTCCCCATCTTCCGGAGACAACAACGGGTAAATCTCTGGAGTCGAGTCATCGATACCCAGCGTGGCGACCCGCGGAAATGCCCTAAAGACGTTTCGCAGAATCGCCCTCGATAGGCTGCATGACTCCAGAGTCAAGAAGCGTAAAGATGGTATAACGACGGAGTCGAATGACCCGACACCTTGGAGAAATAGAGACTCAAGGTTTGGAAGTGCGAGAAGTGATAGTAGACGATGGCACGGCGTAGAGTCCCCACGAAGACGCAGCGAACATAATATGGGTAGGTTGATAGGTTGAGGTACCTGGAAGGGGTCGCGGGGAAGATGTATACTCAACCCAGTCAACGATAAATGGATCAAACACGGCAGCGAAGTGAGAAACGTCTGGAATTGCGCGAGGCTCATCAGATTCTTCGGCCAGGCATCAACGTGGAGAGTTCGTGTCGTGCTGAGGGGTGGCGACAGATTACCCACGACCTTTCCTGCAACACGGACGAAGGTCAACATGGGGGAACCTCGAGTAAGGAGCGGAAGGCACGTTTCTGGGTACTCCGTGCGCGGGCCGCCTGATTCGTCTTCAGAGTTTCCTATACGTAACGACAGGTGTATCAGATTCGGCGTTGACAGAAGGCCGAACGCAGCATAGATGTCGTCTGGAGACCCGCGTGCGGTGGAAACCGACACACGATACCATCTATGAGCATGGGGCGTGAGGTACTGGAGGATCTCGGGGACGTTGTCATTCACCGTGATGTGTAACGATATGTCGAGGAGGCACTGAGAGGAGCGTGTTAAGTGTATTGACATACGCTGGAGCGCATGATCTCGCGAACCGTGCGTTATGTGGAGGTTGATGTTGTTCCACAACAGGGGGGTCCCCAAAGCAATGCTCCGCCAGTGAGTCGAGACATGCGAAGCCACGACTTCAAACGGCCTGCCCATCTGGCGGTTGATCATTGCCTTGGTCCCATAGCAAAGTTGGAATATGTCCGATAGAACTTCATTTGGTAACATCGATATAGGAAGCCTCTGGTTCGTGAGCTTTCCATGATGCGCCTTTGCAGTAAGAAGTTCCTTCTCAACCTGACTGAGCTCTTGAAGAAGCTTGGTCCTCCTGTCCTCCAAAGTCGAGATATATTGCATTGTGTCCTCCATCACCCTGTCAGCATCATCGAACATCGGGATCTATTGGAAGGCGGCGTGAATTCGGCGTTTCTTGTACATTCGGCCACTTTAACTGGCCTGTTGTGCTATTCTGAGGCTTCAGGAAAAGAGACAGAAGGTGTGTTGTTGTGGTGGTGAACGAGCAACATGCCCAATCAACGCATTGGGCCTACAAATTCTTAGGCCGGCCCGGATTCCGATCATTGGAGCTGAGAGGTTACATATGACTTTCGCAAATGCATTAATCGGAACAGTACTGTAAGTAGACAGGTTGTAGAACGAACTAGGTAAACATAAGCTCCAGCGGAGGGACTTGCCAGTGTACAACAAACGGAGTCGAGGAAAGGAATCGACCCAATCCTCGGAATGATGGGGTAATCGAGTGAAGGACTAGCTTCAACATCATAAGTATGAAAAAGAGTAGGAGAGTCAGGATATATGTAAGATGGTGGGGAATACGGCATCAAGCTGGAGACGGGTATAAGGATTTGAGAGGATTGGTAAAATGATAAGCATCGAGCCTACGGATATGTGCAATTCAAGCACAGGGAGAGGTAAACCACCGAGGCCCAGCCCGAGGTCTTTTAACGGTGCCTAGCGCACCAACGATTCAGCAGCCCACTGAACCCGAAATATTTGCACGCTGTCCAATAAACGCAGCTATGTAGGTTCACGGGGGAAAACCACGGCCAGAAGGTAGGTTAGAAATTCGACCACGAAATGACATCCTCTCTCATGTCACCATCGGACGTATTCATCTTAACCGTCAGACCCAAACTCGTGTTCCTAATCGGGCGCGTCGCAGTGAGCCCCGGCGCAGGCCTAATGAAGCACCAAGCGGGCACGACGCCGAGCTCGATGTCTCCGTTCCCCACCACCGTATTCGGCCTGAACAGGTACTTGGCATGCGCGACGAAGGACGCGTTCTCCCGCCCGACGAGGCACCACCCGTCGTCGAAGGACTGGACGAGCGTGAGCGAGTCGCCGACGCGGATGAGGATCTCGTCCGGGAGCACGGGGTCGTACACCTGCCGCACCTTGCGCACAGACCCGACCGTGGGGGCGCTGTACACGGAGGAATTGGACGAATAGACCGAGAATCTATTTTGAGATGACCTGCTGCTGAACCACGATTCGCGCGGGTTGGCGGAGCGCCGTGCTTGGTCTGGGGTAGAGACTGAGAGCGCGAATGAGAATGGTTTGGGGTACGTCCCTGATCGGCGGTGGTGAGCGATTACTTCGTCTGAAGTGTGGAACCTTGGAGGATGTGGGAGGACTCTATCGGGGAACGTAACGGATGAATCAATCTGTAGTCGTGAAAACGTCGGGGGTTCGGGACTTGTGTGCACCAGGAATCAATACCACTTGCTCAAACAAAAAAGAAAGAAGAGGGCAGATGGGTACTCACTTTGCTGGGACGCCGTCCTTCACGAGCCCACGGACTGTAAGGAAAGCCCCATTACTAACGCTCTGCCTCCTTACCCGCGAGCGTTTCCGCAAGAGCGAAACGACTAACCAAATCGCCAACCCTAACATAACAGCACCCGCAACACAAAAACCAGCGATGTACACTGGATCCAAAGTGCCCGAGTCATTGTCCAAATCATTGGCAGACGCCACGCGAATGTGCAAAATAGGCATGAGAGATCAGCGTTGTTGAGAATCCGAGTGAATGAAGGCCGTTAAAATTGCTATATGGCGCGTGTGCCTTGAGAGAGAAGTATGGTACTAAGCAAAGGAGTGTGGGTGATAAAGGAATGGAAGTTTGGTTCGGATGAACCTGAGGAAGGAGGTGGGGAACGAAGAAGGGCGTAGCCTCCACGTTAGAGGTTGGAGTGAGAGATACCTTGGAGTGAGAGAAGCGAAAAGGTTGAACGACAAATCGCCGATGACGACAAAGAGTGACGAGTCCCTGGAGATGGTTTTGATCAATGATCGGTTGCCACTCGAGGCTGAATTTATTAACGACCGCTCGACAGTGATCTTACTCGAATCAGTGTTAAAGCAGCGCTATGAAGTCTGAGCGCATGAGCACAATGAAAGAACGTGTAGATAAGAGCGCTCATCACCATACATCCCTAAAAATACAACACGTAAATTATAGCACCATGAAAGCACGTTGACATCGACCATGAGCCTACGCAAATCAGTCTGAAACTTTGAGTTTGACCGTCATATCTCGCATTTGATGCTCGCCACCAAGTCCTGCCAGCCTTTCCTCGGACGCCACCCGATTGCCCTGGACCTGTCACCTTTGCACCTCGCATTCGTACCGAACATGGTCCCACTAGGGAAAAATCGTCGCATCTCCTCTTCGGTATAACTCGAGGGCAGAGACGTCTTGACCTTGCCCGCATCGTGTAGCGTCTGCGCAACGGCCTTCGCCGCATTCCACATGACATATTCCCCGTTTTCACCAAAGTAGAATCCCTCTCGCCCATGCCCAATATCCTTGTGCGAAAGCACATGGTCGAAGATGAGGATAAATAGGTCGGTCACTGGCAACCCGGGATCCGAAGTAAGTAAGCAAGTAAAAGTAGCAGGTGCAGGTGCATGTGCAGGGAATTGAGTGGGTGTAGGCTTTAGATGGCCTCAACGATTACTGACCTTCCTTTATATGTACATGCGGCCACTCGTTCTTTCCCAGCCCCACATACCCCGCTTCCTCGCGCTCCAGCGCAATCTTCACCATCGCCGGAATCTGCTGCGAATGCGCGTTTTGTAAGCCCAGGTCGATAAGTGGGCCTGTCGCGAGACCGTAGATCGTGCCAGGGAGGACGATATACGTCTTGACGTAACCTGCCAAACACCGGGTTCAGGCTAGAGCAGAAACGGTGACAGAAACCACCAAAATTCAATACCTTGGGTATCGGCGTCGACTATACTCAGATCGACGATGCGGTGGGGCTGGGAGGGCGGTAGGGACTCGAGCTTTTGGAGATCCAGATCAGAGTAGACGGTGCCGGTGGAGTGCTGCCCATTTGCGTCATCGACGAGGACGCCTTTGACGCGTTAGCGACGCGGTCTACAGACGCAAAGGTACGACTTTACCGGTTCCTGACTGTGCACGGCAAATTAGATGACGTGATGCGAGACAGAAGATCGTGACTGACGGTATGGATGAAAGTCGGAGGTTTCTCTGTCTTATCGTACCGCTGCTTCATGCCCGCTAATATCGCCTTTACAGCGTCGAGGTCGTCTGCATCTGCCTATATAAAATAGATATTGCTTCAGACATGGTGGAGTTGAGGACAGTGAAGTGATGCTCACGCATGAAAAGGTGATATCAGCCTCGGCAGCCAAGTGTTCCAGCAACTCAAGATCTGAATTTGATCCTACGACAGCTTTAACGCCCAGAGTTCGGAACTGTTTTGCTTTGGTGGCATCACGGACAAGGAGCGTGATGCCAAACGTGTCCGAAAGTTTGTGGGATAACAAGCGAGTTAATACGCTCCCGCCGATGTAGCCTGAAGATTTTCAGTGATTCAATGCCGAATAATGCGAGATGGTTGACTAACCTGTGGCTCCTGTGAGGAATATGTGGATGGTAGGGCTACGCATCTGAGGTTGAGCTGGGGCTGGAGAGACCTTGCGGAAATCGGATTTAGCGATGTGGTTCATGTGGCTATGTCATTTCACGAACATGCTCGATGGATGGTGCAGACGGGGCTGTTGGGGCCCAAGAAAGGGAGATTCTGCGTTGGTGGGTCCTGGGTGGGAGCGGGGCGCCGCGACGCGTCGCAGCGTCCATTTGGGCCTGTGTGACGCGATGCCAAGAAGGAAAAATGTGTCCAACTAAATAGCATCAACTGCCAACGGATCCGGATATATTGTTCTGAGAAAACATATGTTTTTGGAGTAAGCCATTCAAGCGGTATATGAGCTGATTGTGGGCTTAGAAACGGGATCAAATCCGTGTTCAAGCTTGACTCTGGCTTGGTTAAAAATTATGGGTTATGCATAGGATACGAGGGCATTTTGAGATATGATTTTATCTGTCCGATGAAGGGGATGTCCGGAGTAGACGGCTGATATGAAACGTGATCTGATGGAGGCTAACAACGAAATTGATGGAGCCACACGCGTTACGACCAACTCCCATTGTTAACCACCTTGTGGACCTCTTTCAAAGGTCTTTTCAGCTTCTGCCTGTTTCTTTTGCTTTCTTTTAGCTTTCATTTTCTTTTCTGCATGCTGCTCTGAGGATTTAAAGCATTAACCTGTAAGCACTGCCGATATCGACTTGAAACTTGCATTCATCAATTGTATTGTGTATTCCAGGAACTGATTCTCCGTTTTTCGCCTTGCACTCAGAGGCAGTACGCTCTTTAATCCAATCCAACTTTCACCGCTCCTCGCCGTTTCTTTCCCCAATGGCCGTCCATCCTCCTCCTCGCCATGCAAGGCGCCAGGAAACTGCCCAACCCTCCAACATTCCAGGCGTAGAAAACTCGGCGTCAACTGCAGCCGCCATCGCCACCGCTACTGGTGGTACTCTGGCTCTCGACACTAATGTACCCACTGGCGCATCGGGAACCGCACCCAACTTGGCGACTTCCACTCCAGTCAGCACTATTACCCCGTCGCCATCATCAGCTGCACCTACCACTGCTGCAAGTGCAACCCCTTCGACTGCCGCCGCCGCCAGTAGCCCTATTTCAATGAGCACTGTGATTGGTGCTTGCGTTGGTGCATTCATTGGTGCTATTGCATTGATTATCCTTGGCCTGTGGTTCTACAGACGCTATTCGAGGCAACTCAAAGAATCTGCCCGATCACGAAGGGCTCTTGGGACTGCTCGCAATAACAAGGGCGAGCAGGGTCGTCGTCGCTCGCACCTCGAGCCCTGGAACAAGCTGGAGGAGGGCGATGACAAGTGGGAGGGAATGTATCAGGCAAAAGAGGTTGATGGTGTTGCCCCCATGGAGAAACTCACGATGTTCAAGAAGAGCACTCCCAGTGTTCGCACTGCTTATACCCACAAATCTGATGACCCCGTCACCTTCGAGTCCCATCCTTTCGTCCAATACCATCCCGAGCTCGCTAAAGACCTCGCATCTACCGACAAGGTCAACGATCTCCCTATCGCAAGGCAGTTCCTCGGCCGAGTGGATGCCGGTGCCGCCATCTCGTGGGATGGAGAAACTGTGCGTAATGAATCGTACATCGATACCAACGGGCAGTACGACCGTACCGTTACCATGTCGCCCACACCCAACATGGCCATTCCTACTCCTGCAGCGACGGAATCCAGGCTCCATCGTTGGGAGTCGGCTGAGGTTATCCACTATGAAGACCCCAACCCTGAACCCACCGCCACCTCCACAGTAACAACACCTGCTCCGCACACCACCTCTCCAGGCGAACAAAGGCGGAGCATGAGCAACCCCTTCTTCGGCGCCGGCTCTGATCCCACCCCGCGCCAGCGGTCGAATTCCATCCGCTCACGCACGGGCTCGACCCGCTCGCGTTCTGGCTCAGTCACATCCGTAGCAACGACGAGGCAGGAGCCCCCCGTGCCCAAGGTCAACAAGGGCAAGGGCCGCGCGATCGAGCCGTTCGATGACGAGGACGAGGAACTCGTGCCGATGCCCAAGATTGACAAGGGCAAAGGCCGCGCGATCGAGCCGTTCGACGACGACCCCTTCGTCGACGGGCAGATGCCAACGTTCCCCCGCCCGTTCGTGCCCACCGCGGGCCACACCCACTCCGGGTCCCTCTCGTCCGTCGACAGCAATGACCGCGCGCTGCAGTCGCTTATGGCGGCGCTGAATGTGTCGGCGGAGGAGGCGCAGGAGCGTCTCCGTGTCGCGTCGATGCAGCCGTCGGTTTATTCGACTACGTCCGCGTATACGGAGGACGAGGATTTCACCGGGTCGTTCCCGCTTCCCCCTCGTGTGGATGGAACTCGCCAGTACCACTGAGGATGAAAGCTGTTTTTGCTTGGCTGTGGTGGCTTTTAGCGTCCCACCTCGATAACGTTTCCGACTTAAAACCCTTACACCCCATTCACACATATTGCACATTGCACCTTCTTGCCGCCTACCTCCCCTCGTTCTTGTTCCCGTTCTCACTTCTAATTGTACTATTATTCCCTTATATCCCTCTATCTCTTCGAAATCCCCCAGCCGACATATCCATCTTTGACTGCTACTGCTTGAATATTTATTCTTTGTTTACCCAGTGACGATATGGACAATTAGCCAGCCCAGCTCTGGCCATAGCCATGGTCATAGCCCTGTCTCGGCATTGATATCTAGGCTCAGGCTCTGTGTAGACCGCGTACCCTAAACTGTTCGGGCTGGCTCTTCGTTTCATCCACATCCCATATCGATATCCCTCACTCTCTGTCTTGCGAGGCTCAGGCTTCTGGACACGGTCCGGACGCTAGCGCCTGCACCGCCAAGCCTGCGATCCCCCACACCCGCACCCGCCGCCTTTCGACCCACACTACCCCTACGTTGACAAATCAGTGTTACTTGACACGTTTCTCCTCCCTACCTACTCTTAAACTAAGCACCCGACGGTGGTGTGTTTTCTTATCCTTAACTTTCACTTTCTTGACGAGTACGCTTTGTGTAATGAATAAAGATGCACTCTGTTGGCTGTCTGTTCTTTCTGCTCACGCCGACGGTCCTGGTATGACTCATGCGGTTGTACATTGTGCATGTGTGGCGCGTGGGAGTGCGGCGATTGGCGATGGATGTAAGAATTTTCCTCAAGTCCTTGATAGTCTAAGTACAGGATAACAAATAACGGGGATGGACGGAGCAGAGAAGGTTAGGCGGGCTGCCAGTGTGGCTAGTTTTCGCATCATCTTCGATGCTAAGAAGCACTCGAAATATGACAGGTGCACATGATGCAAGTCCCGTGGTCCAATTGCGATAAATGATTTTCTACCGCCCGTTCCGGGTTAGAACGCCACATACCACTAAACAGTACATATAGGTTAGTAGGAGGCGACTATACCGTTGAGGTTCTAGGGCTATCAACGTCGTGACCTGGAAGCTACGTTCTCTGCATATTTACTTTTTGGATTTTACATACAATTACAATAACAAATCACGGTGGCTCTTTCCGCATCACATAGACGGTTCTGAATCGATAAATAATTGGTTGTTATGCTGTGAAATCGAGCGCTCTCTTAGACGATCTCCGTCGTCTGCAAAACCTGAACACGAAATTCCCCTACCTGTCCAGAACCACCAGAAATGTCTTCGTCAAAGCTGGGCTGTATCGTCGATTCAAGGTTCATAGTATGTGTTACAGTCCCCGACCTATCGCGAGGGGCGCGAAAGGCTTCAGGCAGAGAAACAAGTGCAGGTTGTCCAGATTGGGATCGGTCCCAAGGCCGTTTTTGTTTGTGAACACTCTGGCCAGCTGGGATGCGGGCTACGATAAGTGTAGGCGCGATTCCCTGGATCATGAAATATCTGAGTTTGCAATCAATGGTGACTTGGAAGCACACGCACTGTGCACGCTTCCCAAAACACAACTGCATATTGAAGTGTAGTGACACTGTAGATAATGTATGTGATCAGCACGAGGAGAGTTGAGACGCAGTATAACAGAGCCGATTCGATGATAATTTCGATGATGCGACTGTACCAAGGGAAGCCTCGAGTTGTAATGATGCGATAGACGATGGCACCGGTGCAGAAGGCCGTAGGTACCAATGTCGTAGAGTAAACAGCAGTTATATAATCGACACCCGGAGCGCTAAATGTGGCAGGAGTGAACAGTCGATAGCTCGACATCACGCAAAAGGCTATCGGGTGATGTCAATAGACGACAGTAGACACATAAAAAAAAGAGACCTATATAAAGCAAGATTGCAATAACGGGAATCACAGTTATTTTCCAGTTTTTCCCCCAGATCACCCAAGTACGCCATATCTGCGAATGCTCAGTGGTTGAGTATGGAATAGTACTATCGTAACATAATTTGCTCACAATTACACTGTCAGAGACTAGAGCATTCGCAAGCGAGAACCAAGTGGCTGCAGTTAACCTCATGGAATACTCGATTAATGCATTCGCGATGGCGTCCGCGGTGTCACCATGAGTGATGAACGCATTGTGAACAGAAATCCAGGTTGCCACAAGGTTGGCGGTTGATAGAAGAAATAAAACGATGACGACGATTGTCATGATTATTCGTGACTGCCCTCCATGTTTAGGACTGGCCCCTGCATCCAATGCCCAGAACTTGGCTGTTGACAGGAAAAAGAACTCCAGTAATAGCAACGTACATATTTTATCAAGCGCGAAGATGAAGAGTGCGAAATGGGTGCCTGTGTTGTCAAATCAGTGTAACTAGAGCACTGGGGTGGGCGTCTCATACCTCGCGTTAAAGCTCCCAAAATAAGTGCATTGAAACTGGTTTCGTTAGTTTCTTTGTCGAGCGCACTCAGCGTCATGGATATGTTGATTGGAAAGAGAAGGAAGAAACGAGGACTCCATCACGGATTGCTGCCCCTATATATGTGATACAGCGCCCAAGTCAGGTTTCTTGAGTATTCTAGTATCGAATCGATTCCACAAGATAAACTTACCATCTAGCTAGTATAGAGTATTCATCAAAGTGTTCACTGATGTCAGGCAGTGCGGTGAATTATAATGCGGTGCAATGGCCTGTATGGTCAACGATTTGAGTTGCTGCGTTGACTAAGTTGGATAAGTGAGAAAGATAGTGCCGAGAAGA
Source organism: Tricholoma furcatifolium (assembly GCA_018854895.1). Lineage (NCBI taxonomy): Eukaryota > Fungi > Basidiomycota > Agaricomycetes > Agaricales > Tricholomataceae > Tricholoma > Tricholoma furcatifolium. The sequence goes on from JABAJV010000015.1 coordinate 20,910, forward strand.
CCGACCTCAAATCACAATCATGATGTCGTTATGGCCATGCATAGATTGCCCTACGCAAACAGTCAGTGTAGCATTGATGAGTAGTCTAAAGTGAGCACGCCATTCACAGCCTACACCTCGCATAATGATTCTGATTCACGAATTCTTCACAATCCCTTGATGTTTCAGAGAAGGCCAGCGAGAGGCTGCGAACATCAGTGTTCCCAGCGCCCTTCATCAAGTTCATTGTTCTCAGCGATGTTTCATTGAATTCTAAGGCAAATGCATCATTGGAGGATGCACAAAGGATATTCATCCAGCGTCAAGATACGTGGAGGAGAATCGGCGTATGTCCCCAGCTGACCCCAAGCAACGACGGTTCTACTCGGCTCACAAGTAACCACAGAGCATGGGCGATGGATTAAAGTAATAGGTCCTGACGCGTGACGAGTGAAACAGAGCTCTGCGTGTCACCAGCATGAATCGTCTTTCCCGAAAGCGTAAGATTCTATAACACACACACTTCTGTGGCATCCCAAGTAGACTGCCCAGATCGCTGTCCACTTTTTGAATAAAATTTCCTGCGAAGAAATTGCACATGGCAGCTTTGTACATCATTCGAGTTGGCAATTGGTAAACATCCTACCTTACTAGTAGTTCGTAGCGATGCATCGTACACACTGCACAGTGCCAGGCTGCCGGCTGGAAAGACAGACGACGGCAAAAATAGGATCAGATAAGATACCATCATCCTGGTATCTTATCTGCGTCTAACTCACCATGCTTGTTCCCAAGGGGCCTCTTCACATTGATCTCTGAAGATTCCAAAAGCTTCATGGGATGGCAGTACAGGAAGGATAGGGAAGGGGTCCCTGTTGCAGCATGGTTTGTCCTGTCCTACCATTTTCTTGAATTGGAGAACGCTCTCTTTGAAATTGGGTACTTAATGTCACTGCTCGACTCCTTGTGGATATTGCTTCCTCTTGTCTTTCACGCTTTTTCTTTCGCAAATGGACATCTAGTGGAACGAATGAATTAATTGGAAGATCAAGGAGAGACAAGACTCGGATGCACCATTCAACGGTACGATTAATTTGTCGCTCGACCGATTATGGTAATCAACTCATCGAGCCATAGCTTTCTCATTGAAGAATATTTCGGTAACCCTCTAACCCAGCCGTCTAGATTTATGTGGTCCATGAGAAACAATAGGTCCGTGCATCGCCAAATCATCAAGCGGTCGGCAACATGCTTTACGTCTTCCAACTGCGCTTGGAGTTCCCTTTCAAGTCGTAGATCTCATTTTTCTCGAGCTCATAGAGATGAAACGCCAAACGTGGTCCAGTTCAAGACAGGCCGACTTGGATAATAGTGGTGCATGGATGCTGCTGTCTCTGCCAGTGTTGTAACGACCTAGAAGCTACTTGGGTTCCAAGATGTCAATACCTAGATGCAAGAGAGGTTATTCTTTAACCTGGGTTTGGGTAAGGAAATACTTACGCCCATTCTGAGCATGTGATAGTGATAGGGAAACACGTTGACGGTGATAAGTAACTTGGTCGCAACCCATCAAGTACCTTCAGCGCCGAAAGATGGTTTCTACCACGCGGAGATTGTCGTTGTGAGCCGAAGGCGAGATCGTCTCAAGAACTTGACATATTGTTAGTTATTTTTATACGCCTATAAAATCGCGCCTGGCTAAGTTGGTAACAGACACTGCGAAGGCACCAAGAATGGGCGCCCATCGCATGATGCACGTATTCTAGTCCCATTCTAGGACATCTACGTCAGTGGACCTTATGCGAGCCTAGCACATGTTCCAGAATAGCCGTTAACGTTGAGCCTCGAGGTACAGGGCGGTTTGAAAAAACATTATTCTGGCATCTGATCCTAGTTGATCCCCCTCGAAGTTGAAGGAAGGAATTGATGAAAGGTGCGCCAGAGAGATAATCCATCACAGACACGGATCTGACATGGAATGGAAGTTACTATCACATCGGAAAGTGGATTTTCAGGTGACCTGAAAAACCTTGAAAAGCCCGCTACAGTAAGTTTAAGTTAGACTTAAAATCTGTACTTTCCGGTGTGTATGCATGTAAACCATCTAAAGTTGAGGGAAGTGTGGAGTGGGCGCCCCGAGGACGGAGCGGGTTCAGGAGGAACCCACCGTGGGTATAGCAACTAAACGAAAGCGGACAGGAAAAGTGCGAGTACCATGTGGAATTGAATGAGTAAATTAATGTCCCATTCAGACCACTGGACGTCAGCACAGACCTTGTTGCGCTCGGAGAGGATGACGGCATAATAGAGAATCGACAGGCAAAGTCGGGTGTCAAGGCTGTATGAACAATTGAGCCCGCGGCGCGCACGCTAGACAGGCCTGTGCGCGAAATTCCAAAGAGAAAGAATCTATTCCTTGGCTGCTAATGAGAGAATGTTCTTTGGAAGGTATACAGTGTAGAGGCTGTACGGTTCTTCTCGTGCTATGCAAAAAATCCAGCAATGTCGTTCATGACAAACACCTAGCACAGCATTTTTCCCGAGAACTGGATCAGGAGGACCTGATGAATATTTCTACATAAAGCGGACCCAAAATCATTGTTGGATCGACTATAATACGATCGTGATCGTTGCGGCGGGCATTACCATCCTCCACAACGCCGCCAAGCTTTCTGGCCTTTTGGGAGCCTTGGGATCTTCAGCGGGGCTTCAGAGCAGCCAGACATTTGTCAGTTGTCAATACACATAGACAAGACGTCCAAACAAACGCATTGGTACTTGTCTTCAATCTCCTCTCATGTTCCTTGCTCTCTGATATAAATTCCTCTTGTCCACAGAGAACAAGGTCACAGGATCAAATCTTATTGACTCTGATTCTCCTTTCACGTCGCATAGGAGCTCCAACGAACTGACCGGACTTCACGGAAGAATTTCGACATCATGTCAATGCCTTATAACAACAGTAACCCTTCTTGGTCTCAACCACAGGCTACGTTCAGTCAGCAGTCCCCTCAGATGAAGGATTTCGACTTCAATGCCATGTCTGACCCTTCGGCCGATATTCAATCGCAGGCCAACTATACTTATCAGCAGCAGCTGCCCGGAAACAGCCAATCTACCGGCATTCGCGCCAACTACAGCCCCGGACAATCTCAGGCGCGATCAGTCTCGTTCGGAAACAACGTCCCTGCTGTACCTGTCGATGCTAGCAGTTTCACAGGTTTTGGGGGCAATCGAAGCCAGAGCCAGGACGTGGAGTCTTTCAATACCGTGTATTCCCAGGACCAAATGGCATGGAATAACCGCAATTCATTTGGCTATGGAAAGCCAATCCCCACCAATAACTACAGCACTTCAGCCTTCAACAACGCGGCTGATAGCTCCTATCTCGGCAACAACGGCCTCTCATCGTCGCCTAATGCCATGCAAGATGCGTTCCCTCAGTCATCTCAGTACAGCTATGGCCCTTCTACATCAAACATGGACCCTCGTCACAAACGGGCGAGGAGCCAAGATGAGGCTAGAGACGATGAACAGGAGGTCGATGCGTCGGAGCCAAAAGACGCAGGAAAGGCCAAGTCGTTAGTTGTTTCCTTTTTTGGACAAGGAGTGCCTGGGCCTAATCTTAGCTGTTGCAGTGGCGCCTGCAGTCGATGCAAAAACTTGAAAGTCAAATGCGAATTCAAGACAGATACTGATCCGTGCAAACGGTGTCTGAATGGAGGACATGACTGTTTTATACCTGGCCGAAAGAAACGTCGGACACCTCCGTGAGCGCCTCTTTCTCTCTCTATCATTGACTGAGGTGACATGTGGGTAGAAAACGCGAGCATCTTCTCAGTCAGATTCGTGAGCAGGCTGCGCAAATCAAAGCCCTGATGGAGCAGCTCGAATCGCATGGCGGTTCGCGTCAACGCCGGCCGTCGTCTGCCACTTCAGATTCTTTCGCATCATCATCAGCTCTCCAATCACCCCTACTCTCTCCAACAACAACACAATCCTCTTTGGTCTCAGCAGAGCCTACTTCTGATTCTGAGGCGAACAAAGCAATCGAGGATTGGATAGCAAAGGCAAAACAAAGCTTCCAGGACTTTGATGACTTCATCGGAATCGGTGGTGCAGGGATGCCGAAGAGTTATCTGGTCGAGGGCGACTTGGAGAAAGCTGGCTCTGACGACGAATATGTCAACGTTCCGGAAGATGGGAGCGACTTTGAGTTTGCTGTCGAGCATCACGATGGGGACGAGGTCGCAGCTAATGGCACCTTAAAACACCGAGGCTCAGCTTCCAGCCTCGGCACCAATGGTACAACTACCACCAACGCCACCGAACAGACACGCCGAAAACCTGCTGGAGGAAGCGAAAAACCTGCCATTCTTCCTGGAGAGGCGGTCCCCATCGGTCTCTTTGCCGATTTGAGCTTGAAATCCAAACCCAAGAGACATCCGAGTGGTGCAGAGGTCGAGGAGGAAGACAAGACCCCTGGCATTGCTAACGCCAACTTCTTCAGATCAAGTATGTCGAGTTTATCTACCTAGCAATGTCTGATCTCATATACCCTTCCTCGTGTAGCCCCTGCCCCTAAGGCCATAGATAAGAGGCTGGCAAGCCTTCCCCGCCCTCCTCAGATTCTTGCTGGGGGCCACATCAATCCTCAGGAAGCAGAGGAGTTGTTCAGGATGTACGCTTTTCGTGTAGTTCATAGCTTTACACACTGACTTCTCCCAAGCTACTTCGACCGTATGAATCTTTCTGTTTCCTTACTCGATCCTGTGCTCTATACTGCGCAAAGGACGCTACTTCGCAGCCCCTTCCTTTTCACCGTTGGTCAGTATCATCCAGTGCTCTATCTTTGGTTGATTTGTTGAATTGTATTTCTCAGTCTGCGCCATCGCTTCGAGGTTTTATACGCAGCGCCCGTCGTTGTATCCACGTGCTATGGATTGTGCCCAACGAGCTGCGGGAGAGGCGCTGATCTCAGGGCATAAGAATGTCGAAATGTGCTCAGCCTTCATCCTCTTGAGTCTGTATCCAGTGCCCGCAAAAAGGTGGGAAGATCAGCGAGGTTGGCTTTACCTAGGTTTGGCCATCAGGTCTGTCAAATATTTTGTGTCTATCTTTGATGAATGATCTTGCTCATTTTCTGACATAGAACGGCAACTGACTTGAACCTCCATCTGCCAAACACTGCGAAACCAATCAACGAAAACCATGCCAGGGAAATGCTCAACCGGACCCGCGTGTGGTTAAACTGCTTTAATCTTGACCGGTCGACGGGATCTCAATATGGGAAGCCGCCCATCATCAGCTCGGCTGACTATATGGCAAACCACTCTGAAACATGGTGGAAGAGCTCGCCGTACAACATGAAAAACTTCGATATCCACATTTGTGCTTACAACGCTGAGCTGAAGGTCATGGCCCAGTTCATCCAGCAGATCTATAGCGATCCCGACCATCCGACGGGGTTGAATAAAGTCCGTTATTTGATGTTTTCCCATGCATCTGTCTGGCAGTAGCTAACGCGTTCGGCAGCATGTCGACTTCGAGAGGATCGCAACGGAGACTGATGACAAGCTTAAGCAGCTGGCGGCTAAGTGGAACGCTATCCTTGATGAAGGAGATCTGGCCGATCCCCAGAATAGCTTCCGCACAGGCTTGATTCAGCTTGCGTACTCATATGCTCGGCTCGCCGCCCTCTCGTACGGGTTCCAGCATGCGTTTGGAAAGAACCATACGGATGAGAATCCGTTTTTGACGAGAGTACGTTGACATTGCGTTATCGGTTGGGCTCGGCTGAATAGTTTTCTTTTAGTGCCTTGCTGCTGCCTTTGACGTTGTCAACCCGGTGCTTAATGATCTCTGCAGGCCCAGCCAACGTAATTAATATACATATTCCATTTCCTTTCCACGCTAACTCTTTCCTTTAGGCATTTACTTCCGTCATGGACCTGAGGCACAGAGTGTGTTCCTTACATTTGCATCTGCTTTCCTCGTGAAGGTATGATGCTGTCGTCTTTGTGGACATTGATCCCTGGCTCATTCGATTGCAACTAGCTCCTTCAACCAAAGTTTGCCTCTTACTTGACGATCCAAAAACGTCTTGAGATTCGCGACGTTGTGCAAAAGGTTGTCGATCTCCTTTCGTCACCGGAAATTGCTATCGACGACCGTCAAGGCCCCGGCCTTTATGCCCGGTTCCTCAAGGGCCTTCTTGCGGCACCAATGGCGCAAGTCGATCCAACTTCTCCACCTCCACTTCGCAAGACTCTGCGTGTTTCACCCAGTACGGCATCATATCCGACGGAAGTGCAACAACGCAATGCGCACAACACGAAATCTCGAGCGAGCAGTGCTTCCCTATCTCCTGCTCCTCGACTTGAAGCTCTTTCATTCGAAAGCTTTGCACCGGTTGGAGCGGTCGATCCTTTTGCACCACCTGGCAGTGCTGTCTCCAATTCATTGGCACTCCACGTCGGTGGGGACGATGGAACAGGTCTCCCTGCTGACTTCTTCCAGCCGCCACTGCCTTTCGATGATGCTATTCTCAATAGCATGCAGTCGCTTTCTGATCCTAATGTGTGGCACGATATCACTCTTCCTTGTAAGTCCGGCCGGTTTACCCTCGGTCTACGCAGAACGTGCTTACTAGCTTTTTTCGTTCAGCAAATTTCAACTGGAACACGTTTCAGCAATCGTTGGACATGGACTATAGGATTCAGGACCCAGTAGTATACTCTGAACAACAGCAGTATATGACTGGCGTCCAACATTAAACAAAACTTCATTTGCTGTTGATGAGTTCCTTCTATTCTTTGGGTCGATTAATCTATCTATCTATGCTTGCTTTTTGCATCGCTTTCTATTGCTGGTCCAGATGTATTACCGATTAGATCCAGATTCCTTTGTAGCAAACTGCATCTCTAATGTATGATTAACGTTCCTCTAAACTTTCGTCATAGGTTTTGACAGCACAATCCGAGTCCTGTTCCATGTTGGAAAATAGATCAACCCGTTACGCATACCCAAGGGGACAGTGGGAAGAGGAGTCTGAGCTTGAGCAATAATCAGAGCAACATATCTCTAACTTCTTATGAGTTTTCAGGGCAATGACTGGCTGCACGGCTCAGCATCCAGTGATTTCGTAAATTGTAGCAAGTCCCGGGAGACTAACCGAAATGAAGAGTTTATTTTTAGTGCTGCCGCACATGGATCAGGATCAAAAAAAGCTTGTCGCAGCAGGCAAATGCACACACTTTCCTCGTCATTTGATTGGAAAAACCACTGGGTATATATACATAGATCCCGTGTGGAATGTCGTCAGAACGGTTGCACATCTCGCCCCTGGACCCCAACCTCAACCATGGTCAAGGATATCGAGAAGAACGCCGAGTCTGAACTGGACGAGAAGAACAAGAACGAGGACGAAAAGAAACCAGCGTCCAACGAAAAGGAGAAGACAGAGGAACTTCCTGCTAATCTACAGTTTGATCTAGGAGATGAAGTGGCCAGGTACAGGACAAAGTGGTGGCAAATCTGGTATGTGTTGCGTTCATCGTACTATGTACAAGAATACTCATCGTTCGCAGGATCCCACACGACCCACCACCTCCACCACGCGCCGCTCTCTCAGATGCACCAGTGCGTATAATTTTGGACTTTCTCTCATTGTGTAGAGCACTGACACGCGTACAAAAGATTATGCCACTAGCAAACGCATCTATCCTATCCATGTTAACCTATGCATGGGTAACCCCTATGATGGTAATAATGTGCAAAAGGTTCTCGAAAAGCATGCTGATGTCATATCCTTTACAGATTTTGGGATACCAAAGAACTCTACAGGCAACAGACCTATGGAAGATCGACCCTTCACGCGAGGCTGGCTATCTGTCTCTCAAGTTTGATCAAGCTTGGGAACTTCGCAAAGCAGAGGCAACTGCTTGGAATGCCAAACTAGATAATGGGGAGATAAAGCCTAGCTTTAGGAAGCGTGCTCGGTGGACCATTCAAGCCCTCGCACATGGAACTCGTTACTCAGAAAAACGCGCATCTTATGAGAAGGCATGGCGGGAGAAGGACGGCCGCAAGGAACCAAGTATAGCTTGGGCGTTAAATGATACTTTTGGGATGCATTTCTGGAGTGCAGGCATCTTCAAGGCATGGGGTTGTTTCCTTTATTATTTATGCACCTATTAATGGCTTTAACGATGTAGGTCTTTGGTGATACGGCCCAGCTTATGGGACCACTCCTCGTCAAGGTAAGTTCCAAGCCGTTTCTAAACCTATTGTCTGACTTCAATATTGAACAGTCCATTATCAATTTTGCGAAAGCACGCGCAGCAGCAGAAGCAGAGGGACTTAAAGCTCCTAGCGTTGGACGGGGGATAGGAATGTGTATTGGCTTGTTCTGCCTTGTCGTCACAGCCAGTGTGATGCAACATCAGGTGAGTTTTCTTGAACCCGCTTCTCACACATATCCGTTCTAATGTGGATAGTTTTTCTGGCGTTCGATGACAACTGGGGTCCTTGCGCGAGCAGCCTTGATCAATTCAATATACAAACGTGGAGTCAAGCTTACTGGAAAAGCTCGTACAACCTTAACAAATGCGAAGTTGATCAACCACATCTCAGCCGACGTTAGCCGTATCGATGCATGCGCTCAATGGTTTGTGAGTCCTATCGACATCGAGTTTTTGTAGGGCTGTCGACTTACCACCTAGGTCTAGCATGCAGGTAATCGCACTGTCAAACGAGCCACGCCCCCGTTGCTAACACATTGACTGTCATAGGATGGACGGCACCTATACAAGTCACCGTTTGCCTGATTATTCTTCTAATTCAGGTGCCGCCTTTCTTGCAAATAGTGGGGCTTCGTGTACTAATCTGGGATATTTTAGCTGGGCCCGTCTGCTCTGGCAGGGTTTGCGTTGTTCCTATGTGTGGCCCCCATACAAGAACGAGTGATGTCCTATGTCTTCAAAGTTCGCCGATCTTCGATGAAGTATTCAGATGAGCGAGCGAAAACCCTTCTTGAGGTTTTAGGTCTGACCACTTTGATATCTATCATCGATACCTTCTTAATTGCTTCCTGCAGGCGCTATGAGAGTCGTCAAATATTTCTGTTATGAAGTACCATTCCTAAAGCGTGCGTAAACGTGCTACCATCTTGCTAAAATCCTGACACCGGTGACAGGGATTTACGAGACGAGAAATAACGAACTGAAAGGAGTTCGGAGGATTCAAAACTCTCAATCAGCAAAGTAAGTGGTCCATTTGGATGGAATCATTATGCATCTGAATATCTGCACTCTGCAGTGCCGCGTTCGCATTTTCGATCCCTGTTCTTGCTGCCACTCTGGCGTTCGTGACATATACTCAAACGACCGCCACGTTCGATGTTGCCGTCGTTTTCTCGTCGTTTAGTTTGTTCCAGGTGTGCTATTTCCACCTTATTTTCGTCAAAGTGGTATTGAAGCTTTCTTCTTAGCTCCTCCGACAACCGATGATGTTCCTTCCCCGCGCCTTGTCAGCTACAGCTGATGCACGAAATGCTCTCAGCCGTTTGAAGAGTGTATTCCATGCCGAACTCATGGAAGATGTCGTCTTTACCATAGATCCCGACCAAAAACACGCTCTCATAGCTACCGACGCAACATTCGAGTGGGAGGCTTTTCCGAGTCAGAAAACCGAAAAGGATAAGACATCTGAAGCAGAAGCAGAGGCAGAAGCAGCGCCGTTCAAGGTGTCTAACATCGACATGGTTGTGCCTTACGGAAGTCTTGTGGCTGTCGTAGGTCGTGTGGGTTCAGGGAAGTCGAGCTTGTTGCAGGGGTTGATTGGTGAAATGCGACAAGTGAGCGGAAAGTTCTCCTTTGGTGGCCGAGTGGCGTACTGTCCACAATCAGCCTGGATCCAGAATGCGTCTTTGGTAAGTTCTGCACGTTTGGCCAGTATTAGGATCTAATTTTGTTGTAGAGGGACAACATCCTTTTCGGCCAACCCTTTGAAGAAGCGAGGTACTGGCGTGTCATTGAAGATGCCTGCCTTCTCCCGGATCTCCAACTTCTTCCCAATGCAGACCTAACTGAGGTATGTTGTTCCTAGTACCCCTTTTCAGTACTGTTTGACTTTCTGCTTCTGTAGATCGGTGAAAAGGGCATCAATCTGAGTGGTGGCCAAAAACAAAGAGTGAGTTTGCATGACCTTTGACCAAATTCTTTGGCTTATGATGTGTATAACCAGGTCAATATTGCTCGTGCACTCTACTATGATGCCGATATTGTTATTCTGGATGATCCATTGTCGGCAGGTGAGAAGAAATTCTTACCATTTTAAGCATTTGTCTGAAAAGCTTGCCTTCTTTAGTCGACGCACACGTTGGAAAAGCACTTTTCCACAATGCCATCGTCGAGTCCCTTCGCAACAAGGGCAAATCTGTCATTTTAGTCACCCATGCTCTGCATTTCCTTTCCTATTGCGACTACATCTATACGTTAGACAACGGACGTATCGCCGAACATGGAACCTACGAGCAGCTTGTGTCGAAGGACGGTGAATTCGCCAGGCTAGACAAAGAATTTGGAGGAAAAGATTCTAACGAAACGGAGGAAAATGCACCAGCGTTGGCGACGGACATCGCTGAGAACTTGAAGATTAAATCGGCTAAGGCTTCTCGTGGAGTTCCAGGCGACAAACTTGCAGGAAAGCTTATCGTCAAAGAATCTCGCACAACAGGATCAGTGTCCCTTGCCGGTAATGTGCTGTTTTACTTGTATAACATCGGCTCTATTGACCTCTTTGTCTTATGCAGTCTATCGCGCATACTTCGCTGCAGGCCGAGGTATTATCATGTTACCCTTGCTGGTGAAAGCCCTTGTTATAATGCAAGGGAGTCAAATCCTGAATTCTTATACTCTTGTGTGGTGGGAAACCAAGTGAGTTGTTGATATATTTTGTCATGGCCCCAGCATCTCTAACCCCATATGCTAGTGCGTTCAATCATCCGTATTCGTTTTACCAAGTTCTTTATGCATGCTTGGGCATATCACAAGCACTTTCCACATTTGCTGTGTGGGTACTTCCTGGAATACTTTGATCTGAACGAATGGCTAACGAAGCGTAGCGGCCTGTCCAATGATGTAATCTCGTGGTATGTTTCTCGAAACCTCCACCACGATGCCATACACAATATATTCCACGCGAAAATGTCCTTCTTCGATACAACCGTGAGTTTTGTCGTTCTTTATGAGTGATCTGGAATCCCGACCCTTGTTTGAAGCCCATGGGACGCATCCTTGGTGTCTTTGGAAAAGATATCGATAGTAGGTCTTCGCCTTTTCTGCGCCTGAGCGCATACTGACATGGCATCTGTGCAGATATCGATAACCAATTGCCAGGTATGCTGAGCCACTAGACTTCTTGAAAGACCTGCTAATGTATCCTTCTACCAAGTATCGATGCGAATGCGTGCGTTATCATCTTCTCAGTCGACGTGTACAATGCTTAAACCCCACCTTTACAGTCATCCTGACGCTTGCATCAGTCGTTGGGTCCATAGTCATTATTACGGTTGTAGAACCCTACTTCAGTAAGTGTGCTTCCAAGCGCTCGAGCAACATTCTTTGCTGATCGTTACCTAGTCATTGTAGCAGTGGCGGTATCACTTGGATATCAATACTTCGCCGCATTTTACCGCGCGAGTGCGCGAGAAGTGAAGCGACTCGGTAAAGTCTTGTGCTTTGTGCGTATCCATCACTACTGACAATTCGCTCTCTAGACTCGATGTTACGATCCGTGCTCTATGCCCACTTCTCAGAGTCCCTGACTGGACTTCCGACTATCCGAAGTTATGGCGAAATTGACAGATTTATCAGAGACAACACCTTATACATCGATCTCGAAGACCGAGCTCTATTCCTCACTGTGACTAATCAACGGCAAGTTTCCCAATGAATGTATAATACGACGATGCTTACATGCTCTACAGATGGCTTGCCATTCGTCTTGACTTCTGTGGCGCATGTCTCGTTTTCGCAGTATGTTTCAACCGCTGTATCAAGATGACCTTATTCAGACAACGTTATACTTTAGGTTGGAATATTTGCAGTGGCTGGTATCTCAGGCATTAATCCGGCTCAGGTCGGGCTGGTTCTGACATATACAAGTAAGTCTCGGACATTCGTGAAATCCATTTCCATCCGATTTACATCGTCCTGCTAGCCAGTCTGACGCAGGCGTGCTCAATGCTAACACGGCAGACAGCAGAAGTCGAGGTTGGTCCCAAGTTCTACACACCGAATGATTAACTGAGCGACTATTTACAGAATTACATGAACTCCGTCGAACGAGGTGAACAGCCATGAACCATGATGGTATTGAAATGTGTTGACTGACTTGGATTTTCAGTTGTCCACTATAGCCAAGCAAAACAGATTGACCAGGAAGCACCTTACGAAATCCCAGAAAATACACCTGCACCTGAATGGCCCCAGACGGGCGCAATCGAGTTCAAGGATATCGAAATGAGCTACAGGCCTGGTTTACCAAAAGTTCTCCATGGTCTTTCACTACAAATCAAAGGAGGAGAAAAGATCGGTGTCGTGGGAAGAACTGGCGCAGGCAAATCGTCTCTCGCGTTAACCCTACTCAGGCTTGTGGAATATTCTGGCTCCATAATCATCGACGGGTAAGTGGTTCTAAGATTGAATTTCATGTTGTGCTTGACGCTTACTTGTTACTTAGTGTCGATATTGGGAAGCTGGGACTCAAAGACCTGCGTTCTAAACTCTCAATTATTCCTCAAGACGTAAGTGATCAGCTTCTTATTTCAAAGACCTCTGCTCAAGGTGTACTTGTGGTTTAGCCCACATTGTTCAGTGGTATGCCCATCCCGCTATATATTTCCAGGAAGCTTTCATCTGATCCAATAAATGTTGCAGGCACTGTAAGAACCGCGCTTGACCCTTTCTCTATGTACGACGATGCTCGGTTATGGGATGCACTTCGCCAGTCATTTCTCGTAGAATCAAATCCATCTTCGCCGAACGAGACTTTAACAGATCTTCCTTCCGGCAACGTTAACACCCACAGGATTAACCTGGATACATATATCGAAGCCGAAGGTGCTAATCTGAGTGTAGGAGAAAGATCCTTGTTGAGTCTTGCTCGCGCTCTCGTGAAGAACTCGAGAGTGGTCATCTTGGATGAAGCGACGTAAGTTGGTGACGACTCTCTATTATTCAAGTATCTCACGTCTTTTAAAGAGCGTCGGTGGACCTGGAAACGGATAGGAAGATTCAAACCACCATTCAGAATTCCTTCAGTGATCGAACACTGATCTGCATTGCCCGTACGTCTTTCACATCCTCTTTTCTGTCCTAGTGCAGTGCTTAGATCCCGTCTTTTTTGAATTTCAGATCGTCTGCGAACCATCATGCATTACGATCGTATTCTGGTCATGGATGCGGGGAATATTGCCGTAGGTCTATCACTCTCCCTCACTTGCCTTATTTTAATCTTTGTCTGTCTGTATAGGAATTCGATACCCCTGAAAACCTTTTCAAACGCCCCGATGGGTTTTTCCGTGGACTCTGCGAGAAGAGTAACATCACCTTGGAAGATATCATGTCCAAGACACTACCGTCTACGGAGAGCTAGAGGAAGACGGATGGATTTTCACACCTTTCACGATGGCATTCAAACCAAATCTCCAGAATCTACACTCATTACAACTAGAAATACAATATGTACATAGATAGGGCGGAACAGGAACTATTCAATATCTGGATCTAGATATAGAAGAGATCTACCATTGTGATACAGGAGCTCACAACCTCGCATTCTTCGGCATGGCTCTCAACGCCTGGCGTACTCCAAGGTCAGCAAGTACATCCTCAGCGCCACCAAGCAAGGCATCGAACGGAATGGTGCGATGATACTTAGAAGCAACATGTTAGTCATGAGAAAAAACGATGTACTAGATGGCATTGACGTACGTGTTCAATGTACTGTCCCATTCCTGTGGACGTGATTCCGCGACCACCGAAGATCTGGACAGCATCACGAGCGGTCTCCTGTCCGCAGGCGGTGGAGTAACTCTTCAAGAATGCGATCTGCCTGGAAGGAGATGTCAGCTAGCTGAATACTTAGGTTACTGGTGTCACACATACCCTGCGAGCTTGCTCGCTTGTTGGCGATAAGACTGTTACGTTGCGATTGAGTTACACGAATAAAGATAAACAGGTGAAAACGGAAAAAGTCGCACCATGTTACACATCTGATAAGTGATATTCTCCAGCCAATTTTGCACGCTTTCAGCACGAGAAATCATCGCTGCCAACTTCGACCGAATCACTGCTTGCGAGTGAAGTGGCTTTCCAAACACCTTTCGCTGCGTCGTCCACCTTTCAATAAAAATCAGTTATGGAGGTAAATGAATTGCCGATTCGTACTAACTTGAGGCATTCCTCGACTGAATTAGGATGAATAAGTGACAGAGGGTGCAAATGAAGAGAAGTGACGTACTGATTCCACGCTGACTTCTTGCAGAGGCACAGCACATGACCCATCGTTCGTGGTTGAAGTTACTACGCACAACTTAGTTTAAAATGCTTGTAATGACACGTAAATCTATACATACCTCAACATCACGAAAATGCCTCCGCCCTCTTCTCCAAGGGTGTTACCAACAGGAACCCTAACATCATCAAAGGTGATGTATGCTGTCCCAGCAGTGGTTGAGTAACTAGTCTTGATTTGCTTTGTCTCAACACCAGGCCCACGCTCTACAAGGATGACAGTAAACCCGTCCTAGGACAATTAAGGCTTCAAATTCAACAAACATCGGTCGTAGAAGACGTACCTCTGTCTTGCATCCTACGGTGAAGTAATCCGCAAAGGTTCCGTTCGTAATCCACTTTTTGCTTCCTGCAGCATTGATGAGCAATTACACGTTGTGGTAAATTGAAGATATGACATACCATTGATAATCCATTCCTTTCCGTCCTCACTCTTGACGGCAGTAGTCTGTAGACCCATGACATCACTGCCCGCATGTGCTTCCGAAATCGCAAGGCAGATAAACTTTTTTCCAGCAAGCACTTCTGGGACAACCTTGGCCTTGAGTTCTTCGCTACCGAAGTTGAGGACAGGGGGTAATCCAATGACTTTGCCGCCGAGGAGTCCTATACAGGAGAAACATGAGTTGTGGAAGACTTCTTCACGAGAGTTGACAAAAGTTACCGTCGCCATAACCGCGCAACGACGAGCGAGCAAACTCTTGAGTAATAATCAACTATAAATTTTCAGGATTGTAACAGGCGAGAGGATGCTGAGATTCCAAACCTCATGGAAGTAGTCGAATTCCTCTGGTTTGACCAAATCATTCATAAGTGTCCTTCCCTGCAAATGCTTTCCAGGACCCATTCGCATAGCATGTAAATTCAACTCGCTGTATATCTGAATGAGTGCGCCAGGTAGTTACTTGGGAACTAGGAACATACGCCATCTTGTCAATGACATCCTGCGACGGACGTTTCCCATCAGCCTCTCTAGCCTGTTCCCGCAGATTTAGTCCCGGGTACATGAACACGAGTTCGCGACACGTACCAAAGCATCTGGATAGACAACCGTGTCAAAAAACGCCCTGATCTCTTTCTGGAACTTTCGGTGGTTCTGTGGTAAGAGGAGGGATATCACCACCTGATCAAAAGAAAGAAGCACATGAGACTCACCTCGCTGTAGTACGGACTGTGGTATCCAGCAGCAAGCCAAGTAGGCTCTCCATATGGAACAGCGCTAAGCTCGCCCGCTATCCGCGAATGGAGCTTGCTTTCCTCCCCAGCGATAACACCAATTTGGAGACGTTTGTACTGTGGCCGCTCCAAGACCTCGTGGCGATGTAGACCGTAGAAAGACTCTGTCGCGTCCTGTCCAGCTATATGAATACGTCAGTTATGCTTTTGTGGCTGATTAGGAGAGAGGCGCCATACCGACTTCCGCGTCGAGGAGTACAGATGCGCCTCCTGGATGCAAATTCTTGAATTTTGAGAGGTCATAGACCTTCGCGTCGATAACTACCCACTGTAACAGGTATACGGTTAGTCATCTAAGATGCTGCACACGATAAAGGCGCTCACAAGGTCACCATCTTTGTTGTGCTAGTAAAGATGTAAGTTGAGCAACAATTTCAGCAGAGCTGTTGATGAGAACGCACCTTCTCAACCTCGTCTCTTGTGATTTGCCTGGCTGTCGAGGCCATTGAAAATATAATGTGATGAAGGTAAGAGGCAAACCAGCGGCGGGAGCAGTTTATATGTTTCTTTCCAAAAGTGCGGTCATTGACATGTGAATCAATTACCCTCGATCACACGTGTTACCTCGGATTGCAACCCCTACTGTGGGTTACCGAGGTCATCAAGCAAGCACAGGTTGATGAATTTCCATTTGTTCACATGGAAGTTGTGCGAAATTTAATTAATTCCTGATAATCGCCTACAATATATCAGAGGAGCAAACAGATCACCATGCAGCACAACCCAACCGGAAGCTATTCACTCCAGATTCACTCAGTTTGTGTGAAAATATGGTGAGCGTGATGAACGTGTGGAGGCAGTAGCTTGGATTCCATTGAGGTGCTGAATAGAGGAACAACTTCATTCAGTCGTACCAACACCTTCAACGCAACTTTCCATTACATATTGCAAATTGCACGTACCCGTGCATCTCGCTCCATGTGTAAGACGCCTGTGGGGACCAGACCACGGTGGCTTTACAACCTAAGAAAAGGGGCATATCTGAATCAATTAGATTCAGATATCTGGTCCTCATATATATACAGCTCGGCGAAGCTGTAGTAAGCTGCAGGCTTACACCATGACGTTTAACTATGATTGCTTCCAGACTAGGTCACAAACTTCTCTCATAACAAGGTTTCGTATCTCCCGAACACAATCCAAAACACCGCACCTCATGCATACGTAGATAGTGATAAACGCCTAGGATACATCATAGCTTGTGGCCAGAGCCAACAGACGACCGTGCTTGTTCACCCAACGCTCCTTCAGAAGCTAATTCCCTCAACTCCACCTCACTCAAGCCTAATTCTGAAAGAACCTCGCGAGTGTGCAGTCCTGGAACTATATGGTGAACTTGGGGAGGTGGCTTCAATGGCTGGGATCCAACGATTTGAGGATGAGCAGGAGGAAATGCTTCAGTTGGCGAGAGAGAGGCATGAGCTTCTTCCGGCGATAAAACCGGCAATGCGCACGCGTCAGTTCCTTCAATTTCAATTGGTTTTAGCCATGAAACTACCATATTCGAGACAGCCTACCATGGAATATCGCGGCCCAATAGTCCCGAGTGTTGGTTTTGAATCCAGCAGTCAGAAACTCTCTGAGCATGCCCCACTCGCCTTGATTTCCTTGAGTCGCAGTATTAGGCCTCCATCCGTCGAGGCTGAACCCTTTCGGCAGCGCTTTAAGGAAGCCATCGATGAAGACTTTGAAGAACTGTGGTTCAAGGCATCCGACAGACATGTAAAGTCCATCCTGGCAAACATAAACGTCATAGAAAGGCGCGCCTCCGTCGAGGAGATTTTTCCCTCGTCCATTACCAAATACACGGGACTGAGGGATTAAGGAATGTATCAAAGGGTAGGCTGCGATATAACGCGCACCCGACACCTAGAGCAACTATGAACAAAGAAGATATAGATAGGCCGAAAGAGATACATACCATATCGGTGTTTACCACCTGCCCGCGCCCACTCTTTCCTCTTTCGATTAGAGCGAGAAGTATTCCCAACGCACAAGTCATGCCACCACCAGCAAAATCTGCAAGGAGGTTCAAAGGAAAATTGGGTTTCTCGAGGCCAGGGAGCATCTCGAAGGACCAATATCAGGTACAAGCAGCATCGTAGGAAAGACTTGGGGACACACTCCTAAAGCACCACTTAGAGCGATGTAATTAATGTCATGGCCTTCCCAAACAGGTTAGATGACAGCACAAATCATATTAACAAGTGGCGCACCTGCCATATCCTTGTGAGGTCCTAGCCACAGTCAATCAAGTAGTAACAATGATCATTAAACTGTTGCACCTGTCCTTGGGAAGCTACATGTATAAGGTCAGTCCACTATTGAGAAACTATAAAGCCACCCACGCACCCCGCTATCCTCGCATAAATCAGCTTAGGATTCAAACCTTTCTGGACTGAATTCCCCAAAAACACTTCAGGCCCCAAACCAAGTCTCTCCAACACTCCAGGCCTAAACGGGTCGATTAAAATGTCTGCTGAGGAAATCAATTTCAGCAGAGCCTTTTGTCCGCTAGGTATCTTAGGGTTGACAGCGATAGAACGCTTTCCACGACAAAGGACATCGCCAGAAAGAGAATCAGGCTTGTCGATGCGTATAACAGTGGCACCATTATCAGCCAAGATTAACCCCGCATACGGACCGGGAGCAAGGCCTGCAAACTAGAAAAATTCAAAAACTTGCAAGGAGCGTGTGCAAGAAGCTCACCTCGACGACTTTAATACCAGCGAGAGACATGACTGCTGTTTGGGAACATAGCTAATGAAATTGTATATCCATGTGAACAAGGAACGGGAAGCTGAGGCGGCCGGTTCTGCCGGTTGTGTTATACCAACACGCCCTAGCCAAGCCTTTGTAATAAAGTCGTGTCACGCGCCATCTTTCTGACGCGCCTCGTTAATCTTACCTACTTACAACATCTCCTCTTGTCTTCCAAGTTTATCATAAAGCAACACAATCATTGAATCTCTTTCTTTATATATTGTACATTACATTCCTTTCTTTTCGCAGCGAGCTGGCGAGGCATCTACTTTGTAGCTACCTGAGTGCTTATGTAACGTAGTCAGTTCAATCATTCATTCATTCCAATTCCAATGCCTTGTTCTCGTGACGCGCCGACAAAAATCCAAACCTGGGTTGTGATGCTTCTTTCCATGTGGTTCTTCATGGTATCACACCGCCTATGCATTATTCGGGCCGTCGACAATGAAATCGTCTCTTAAAAACAGCCCAGCTGCCTGGCGTTCAAAGCCCGCAACATCATGGCTGGCAAAAAATTCACTATCCTTGCAGCGCTTCTCCCGACGGCTCTTGCATTGACTACTTTGAAGCTTTCTGGGGCTCCAAGTCTTCCTTCGACAGCATCGTATAACCTACACCCTGCGCTTGGAAGTTTCAGCATTGAGACCGCGTTTTTTGAGGAGTTTGTCGGCAATATAACCGCTCCCAACGTTCTCACGAGGAATTTGCTTGAAAATCTCAGAGAAAGGACAGGTACTGCCGCGGAAATCAGGATTGGAGGGATTACTGCAGATTCTACCTACTGGAATGCATCGCAAGAAGTTGACCTCTTCAACTTCATCGACGACACTGGGGCATTGATCAATACCACCATCGGACCAGGATTTTGGAAAACGGTTAAAAACCGTCTGCCAGATGGGACAAAAGTCATTGTAACTTTGGTATGTCGCGTGTATTTTCACTGCAGGTTATATTATTTACACGGTCTCCCAGGATCTGCATGATTTAAATTACGAAGGTGCATTCAGTGTCGCACAATCTGCTCTTGAGGGTATTGGCCCTGAGCAATTGGACTTATTCGAAAGTGCGTGACCGTCATATCTCCAGGGGAAAAAATGCCTGACTTTCATTACGCGTTCAGTCGGAAACGAGCCTGACCAATACTCCCTCGATTTCACTCCTCAAAGCTATTCATCCATTTGGAGTGTAAGCCTATCTATAGTTCCTATTGGCGGCACTAGATTCTCACTCTGTGTGATATCAGGCATGGGCCGATAACATAACTGACACGCTGGGCTTCAAGTCGCCTCGCTTCCAGGTCGGCGCGACGGCCATTGATCCACTCTGGCCATATAATACCACTGCGGCTGAATCACAACTGGATTGTGTGAGCGCCCTCGCAGCCGGTGCAGATAGAGACGATGTTGTCAGTACCTGTAGCGAACACACCTATCAATACAGTGTAAGTTTCATAAATTTTGGTCGTTTGCTCATTTTAACCGGCAGTTTGTGTTCTAGGTGTGTGATCCCACGAGGACTGCAGTTGCAACGCTGCCAAATCTGGTCAGCGATTTATTTTTTAATACTCAAAGGACACCTTAGCTCACATGCTGCTGGCAGGTCAACCACACGCGTCTGGCAATGTATGTCGAATGTTTGAAAAATCTGCAACACTCATTGATAGCGTTATGCCAGGTATCTGGATCTTTGGCAGCCCCGAATTCACTCCGTACGCGAACAGCTTGGACCCGAATCGTTTGTCATCGGTGAGCCATCCTAATACGCTTTATATCGAGATATTAATCTCTACATGATCAAGGTGAATTCAACTCCGTTTCGTGCTCTGGAAAAGACGGTGTCAGCAACACATTCGGACAGGCTTTGTGGCTGGTTGGTTGTCTCCGATGATAATGTTACGTGATACTAAAGAGCTTTCGCAGCTTGACACAACGTTATACGCTGCCTCCATCAATGTTTCTCGGTACGCCGCCTTGAAATATTTCAGGGAACTGTTGCTCATGGTTCACTAGCGTATATGTTCACCAAGGTGGACCTTTGGCACTTCAGAGTAGCACACAACTCAACCACGGAGGTTGGTAAAAGTTCTTGTCTTGCTCAAGATCTTGACACTAACGATTTTATGCAGGATTGAGTTTCTATGACTTATGGTCTGTCGCTCTCCCCGAAGACTGATTCCCGTCGCTCACTTCATTGCAGGTATCCTGTAGATAATTTGAATGGGG
Source organism: Tricholoma furcatifolium (assembly GCA_018854895.1). NCBI lineage: Eukaryota > Fungi > Basidiomycota > Agaricomycetes > Agaricales > Tricholomataceae > Tricholoma > Tricholoma furcatifolium. The sequence continues at coordinate 41,689 of JABAJV010000015.1, forward strand.
ATATACAAGTCTTCCCCTCATATTCGGCCTACCTGTTCGTCACAGAGACCTTGGGCCACTCCAAGACATTGCAGATAGCAAATCTGTACCCAGGCCGCCAGGCCAACGGATCGACCATAACCACCGAACTTGGCGACACGTCCGACGGACAGCTGGTCGCATATGGATTCTGGGACAGCGCAGCACCCTCTGGTCACAAATTCCCGGCGAAGTTTGCGCTCCTGAATCTTCAGATTTTCAATCAGACGCAGACCATCCCGCGGCCTCAAGTTACCTTTGATATTTCTGACTTCCTTGAGGATCCCGACCGTGCTGTTACAGTACGCCGTCTTTCCGCGCCGGGTGCTGATGTCAAGGAGGCGAATGTCACGACCTGGGCAGGGCAGAATTTCGCTTCAGGTTTGGCGGCTGGGAAGTTTGTTGAGGAAACTATTACTGGCGGAAAGATTGTCGTTGATGCGTCAGAGGCAGTTCTAGTCATCGCATAAGCATTGTGTACTCAAAGTAGCAGTCAAGGCTCAATCTGGATGGCTTTTTGGTGTTTTCCTGCCGCAAATAAATGTTATGCGCGTTTTTACGTCTCTGTGCCCTGCATTTCATCTTGGTTCAGTATTCGACGAGCAGTAGGAATAGATTTGTGGTTACTGGGGTCAATTTGAATTAGCAGTTGAAAAGTTGTCACTGATGCGCCATGTGATTGATTTCAGTTTCCCCGCCTTTCTCGGTCCGACGCCCGGGGTACTATGTCTTCCGACCTCATCCCGCTCAAGTTTCGTCTTCAACCCAATACCTCGACCTCATCATGGCCTCCAAGCAATTCACAAAAGAAGAAGTAGCGAAACATAACAAGCAAGGCGATCTTGTGCGTATAGTTGTCAGGAACTTGGACGTTTCATTAATGCTATTGTGTAGTGGATTGTCGTAGATTCCAAGGTCTATGACTTGTCGAGGTTTGCGGCAATGCATCCCGGAGGTTTGTCCGTCCTGATGGACGAGGAAATCGGTATGCACTGGGTCAAATTGTTTTCTGTATAGGCCACTGACGACCCCGGAACTTAAGCCGGCCAGGATGCGACTGACGCGTTCTTCAGTCTGCATCGCTACGAAGTGCTCCAGAGGCCACAGTATGCAAGACTTCAAATTGGTGTCGTCGCTGGCGAGGAGCAACAGATATTCCCCCGCGCTATCGGTACTCTGAGCAAGGTTCCTTACGCTGAACCTACTTGGTTAACACAGGGCTACTACAGTCCTTATTACAAAGACGTATGTTCCGTTACGCTCTTGCGTCTTCTTCAATTCCAATAATGACTGGTATCCAGCACCACCGTCGCTTCCAAGTGGAATTCAGGAAATTCGTGGAAACGATTATCCTTCCTGACGCGCAGGCGCGTGAAGAGGACGGGAAGCGACCTTCGCAGAATGTCTTTGACGAGATGGCAAAGCGCAATATCATCGCCATGAAGCTTGGCCCTGGTAAACATTTGCAGGGACGCGTTTTGATGGATGGGCTGGTTAAGCCTGAAGAGGTATGCTTTCAAACGCATTCATGATCTGCCTCAATGTCTGAATGCTCGATTCAGTTCGATTATTTCTACGAGCTTATTATGGCTCAAGAAGGTGCTAGACTGAATGCGCGTGGTTACACTGACGGTGCAGGAGGAGGCACGTACATTGGTGAGTTTTTCGGCATTGCGACTAGTGCACACAAGTTCATAGAGAACGTATAGGACTTCCACCTGTTATGAACTTCGGCAAGCCTGCTATACGCGAAAAGGTCATGGATGACGTGTTGTCGGGGAAGAAGTTCATCTGTCTCGCGATCTCTGAAGCTTTCGCGGGAAGCGACGTAGCGGGCCTCAAGACGTTCGCGAAGAGGGTGAAGGAGAATGGTAGAGATGGTTGGATTGTGACTGGAACGTGAGTAATGATACTTCTATTCGCACTCAGAGTAACTCATCAGCAACAGTAAGGTACGCACGACTGGGTCCCCTGCCTTTCTTGCAAAAGTAACGTTGCGTAGAAATGGATCACCAACGCTACCTTCTCGGACTACTTTACAGTCGGTTGCCGTAACGATCAAGGTGGCATGGTGGTCCTCTTGATTGAACGCCAGGAAGGCGTCGAGACCAAGCCTATCAAGACCTCTTACTCCACTGCTGCGGGTACTGCGTTCATCACCTTCGACAACGTCTTCGTGCCGTACGAGAATACGCTCGGCCCTGACAATGGTGGCCTCCAAGTTATCTTGAGTAACTTCAACCACGAACGGTCAGTTGATCATCTTGAAAATAACAAGACTGGAATTAACTCGAGTTCAGTTGGGGTATGGCCTGTGGCAGTGTTGGAGCTCAACGCCTCATCGTCGAGGAATGCCTCAAGTAAGTATATAAACTACTATCCCAATAATCTATTAGTACTCACGCTACATTTCACTGTTCAGGTGGGCAACTCAACGACATGTGTTTGGCAAGCCTCTCACTTCGCAAGCTGTGATCCGCTCCAAGCTTGCAGCGATGATTGCCCGTGTCGAGAGCGCGCAAAATTGGGTTGAGAACGTTACATACCAAATGAACAACATGAATTATAAGGAGCAGTCGAACTACTTGGCTGGGTGAGGACATTTGCCCCTGACTGCTGCCTTGTACATCTAATTTGTTCATATGTCTACAGCCAGATTGCCTTCTTGAAGAAGTACTGCACAGAGACTGCCCAGGAAACTGCGAAGGACGCGGTGCAGGTGTGTCCGTGTATTGATTACCCTTGCATGTACTCATGAGGTCCGACTAGATATTCGGAGGACGTGGTATCACGAAGACAGGTACGTTTCAAGAATGTATGTTGCAGTATTCGTGCTGATGTTTCTGCCAATTTCAGGCATGGGCCGCTTCATTGAACATGTGAGTGTTGAGGTCCTATATACAACCCATGGATTACCTATCTAATCTTGCATTCAGTATCACCGAACAGTTCCCTTCGACGCGTGAGCACCTTCATCTCCCTTTGCTCATTTCCATACTCATGAGTTGATTTTGCAGTGTTCTCGGAGGAGGTTTGTTGCTTAACTTTCCCCTTTTGTCAAGTCACGGTTGCTCATTCCTGCTAAATAGCCGAAGACGTTTTGGGAGACCTTGGTGTTCGTCAGGCTCTTAGAAAGATGCCCAAGAATGCTCGACTATAAACATTTATTGGTTAGATGCAGGTTTCACGTACGACTTCCGCATTCTGTACTAGCTCTACTAATTATGAATTTATCGTGCAATGGGATATTCATGAACGGCAACAGGTGATCCGTTTCGTCTCATCTCAGACTAAGGTCCATATGACGTCGCGCATCGGCGCATCCGCCACTGCCTAAAAATGTTGTCACCGCAGGCGTCGCTCCAAGACTTGGTATAATAGGGGGGTGTCGCAGACTGAAATAAGCTTGGGTGCTCCATGCCTCATCGTCACCAGCACTGGCTTCTATGTCTGGATCCCGCTTTTCTCTGCATTCGTATGGTTTGGTATGTGCGAATCATCTCTGATCCCTTTCTAGTGCGAATGGTATCCTGATTTGAGACTCTCAAGGCATGCTATGGACGATGTTGATTGTATGGCTCGCAAGCGGCCAGCCAAGATACCCTTCCCAGGACGGGAGGATCGCGTATATATCTGATATTGGAGCCGATGTTCTGAAACCGCTGTTCATTGCTGGCTGCGCAGTCGCTGGAGTTGGTTTTTTTCTGACCCTGTGTGTAGAACGTGAATTGAGACACGTCGGCAGGTACGTGGATTTGGAATATTCTCGAGGAGGGAAGTTAGTTGACGTATCCTATGTTAGACTTCAGCCCGATATGCGAAGAAGGGAACTCGTGTTTTCCTGTCTTGCGATCTTTGGTTCGTTCCTTGGCGGGCTTGGACTAATCCTTCTTTCGATATTTGACACCAGACGATACGAGAGTGCTCATCGCTCGTTCCTTCTTGTTTTCATCGTTGGTGTAGGGCTCAGCGCTATATTCACTATTGTTGAGGTACGACCTCGTCATTACTCCGAGAGTACTGCAAAGTAATAACGGCTCTGGCAGTATCGTTGGCTGAGCCAAGACTTCGTTGATGTGCGAAAGCTCAGAACAGCATACATCATGAAAGCTATGATCGCTGGCACCCTTATTGTTCTCGCGATAGTCTTCGCTATCACTCTCTTTGTAGCGACGGATGTAGGAGGTGCGTATGGTAACTCCGCTAAACGTAACAAAATTGACTGGTCATGAAGCGGTGTTCGAATGGATTATTGCTTTTGGATTCACCTTTTACCTCCTCACATTCTTTTATGATCTTAGGCAAGCGAAAGGTGTCCAGAGAGGTTACTATAGCAAGGAGCAGATGCCTGAAGCTCCGGGGGTCGACCCATGGCCGAGTTGCCACAGCGTATAACTTCAATTTCCTAGTAGTAGGCAGAAGCTTCTGAGTTGTACCAAGGACTTAACAGGTTATGTAGTGGACCGTGGCTCGGATGGAATCTCGCCCGCATGCTCTAGTTCCATCTACAACCATCTAGACGAGATCGCGCGGAGACCGTGACCAACATCATGCCAGACAAGTGTTCGGCGAGACGGTTGCTATTCTCCGACATAAGATTACGCTTTTAAAAAGCTTTGGAACTCTGGCAGCGGCTCGGGTTCTCGAACGTTCTATATGTCAAAAACAACAAAGGCTACAAGTACACTCCATAATGCAAGTCCATAACTGATATGTTATCCATGGTGTGAGTTTAATCGAAGCGCTGAGCAACGGCAGCAAGGATAGTGGGATAAACCTGGCCTTTCGTTGGCGTCAAGCTCATCGAGCCAGTCTCCTTGTTCCACTTGACATCGTCGAAATTAGTATTGACATGGTCCGTAGAGCCGCCACTTCCACTAGCAGAGACACGGAATCCGAAAATGCTCAGCGAGCCACCGGTGGTCTTGACCTCGTCATAAATCTTATTTACTTCCTCCCTCATGCTCGATCCAAACTCGAGTTTCAACTCGACATCGTATCCGACGAGAACAGAGGCTACTCGGGCGTACTTGGAGCTAAGGACATCTGGTGCATTCGGAAGACGATTGGGGAATAAAGCCCTGATGTTTGCGATATCCCTATAAAAAGGTTATTGTTATTATAGTTACATTTAAAGTCAACGGAATATCTCACCATTCACCCGGTCGGATGTCAAACCTTTGGATGCCAATCATGGCGAGCGAAAGTTGGACATCATTCTCTCGATCTTTAGTCTTCAATGTGCGCTCTTCCTTCTTGTTGTCATAATAAACGTCAGCATGGAAGAATGGCCAAAACCCGCCTCCGCCTCCACCCTTGACTTCATGGAAACCGTAGTCTTCCCACTTTGTGCTCTCTCCCTTCTTGATATCGATAGAAAGGACCTGATCTCGCGTCGCGCCATGGCCCGACGCAGTGATCCACGCTTGAACCGAGCTTATATAGGTAGCAATAGAGTATGCCGGGACGCGAATGGTCGACTGCGTGATGACCTGCGATGGGGGTTGCTCTCCACTATTGGCGTACTTGATTGCATTGGCAATCAAGTCTTCATCATCGACCAAGCCATCCATGTTATAGCTGAGGCGTGCATTAAGGTAAAACATGGCTCTGAGGATATCATCTACTACTTACCCGGGCATTGCGTTGGTACCTTGCGCGTTCGAGATGTTATCCATGTACGTCGAGAGGGTACTTGCATCAGGCCCAAAGTAAGCTTGCATTGCCTGATAGAGCTCGGTTTGCGCAGCTGTACGCGTCCTGAAAGCGGCGGCAAGGGGTGGATAGTTGGACCCGGCCCATTGCCAGAAGGTCTCGCCAGGATACAACTCTTTGACTTGGTTGTATTGATTAATCGCGTCACCCTGGACTTTAAAATATTGGTTGTTCGCAGCCGTAGCACTGTCCCGTGCTTTGGCCATACGGTCGACGACTACTTGGGAGGGATTGCTGCTCTGGGCGTTGGAACAGGACTGTGAGACTTCCAATTCGCTGTAGGAAAATGATGCCTCACGGTTTTAACCCAATCGATGTAACTTGGAGAGACGCATTAATACTAGTCGGGTTTGCAAAGGAAACAATATGTACCTGCGTAATTGCTGGATGTAGCTTCCAGCTGAACCGCCAGTGTAGCTAGGATTGTCGGCGTACTGCAGAGCATCGGCAAACTTGTAGATGAGATAGTTTGTCATTTGTGGGTAAATAAGATCGCCAGCAGCCATTCCGCGCTGAGTGACTGGGCTAGTGAGGATGACGAAATGCTCGCCAACATCCACCTGGAATTTGGTCTTGATAGCATTTGCATAGGCACGCGCGAAGATGGCGTCGGTATCAGAGATAGGAGTGTTATCGCCCATGTCGAAAGATGAAATGATGTGCTTCAGAGTAGTGGTGTGGTATGAAAACCTGACCTGGCACAGGGGAAGAGCGAGCTTTTATATCCACTGTCAAAGCCCGTCGCCGCCCTCTAGCTCCAATGGAATTTCATGTCTTGTACCCAAGACATGTGAATCGACTCTGAAAAGTATTCGCATCTTCAATCCAACCCAAGACAAGTCTTCCTTTAGAATTTTATCCGTGTCTAGGGCTAAAGAACAATCTCGATTCCACCTGGGCAATCAGCCAGATCTACCCACTATATCAGAAGGAGCGCAAAGGCCGTAAGACAGACCGTTAGGATACTGTGTATTTCTGCACGCTGACGAGCGATTTTGGCGTTTAGGCCCTAATCTATAAGCATTAGAAGTACTGAAGTCCTGCAATACATTTGACAAGGGGTGTCCTACCTTGCAGCTAAAAACCGGGCTCAAATTGTCTATGGATACCCCCAAGATCATACTCTCCCCAGATAGATCCGCAGAGACATGCCAGAAGAAACTTGCCTGGTGTGTAATGTCCAGTGACGGCATGTCAAGTAGGTTCTTTAGAAATCTCACACATAGACAACACGAGAACGACAGACAGAATCAAAGTGTACGACTTAAAAGTCGAGTAAGAGAACTATCTTGCGAGGCAGCAGAGCATCTTCTGGTTGTTGGTGACGCATTGCCCTAGGAGAAATGAGGACAAAGGTAGAAAGACAGGGACTAGCAAACCAAAAAAGGGGGAAACATGTGTTTATGCATATGGTTCGTCTTATAGGAACGAATTAATGCCACCCTAGACCAACTAGGAAGACGCATGCCATTCGCAGGTGCGCTGGCGAACCCGGTAAGTGAAAGAGGAAGAGCCTGATCAAAGTTGTCTAATGTTTGGCAGGGGCCTCTCCTCTTTTTGGTAGCGTTGCGCGCTTACAGTTTCTATTTTATATCGCACGCAGCTGACTCTTGCATCGTAAGGGCCAGTACAACCTCTACTCCGGCGAAAAGAGCGGCGGGCGTGTCTGATTGCATCCACTAACCCACACAGCTGAAAGGCAGTACGCAGATACTAAATTGAAATAAAATTGGTGAGGCCCTCACTGCGGCGTATCATGTATGTCGATAATGATTCCAAGATTTGCAAACGAAGTCCCGTAGTTTGAAGCAGTAAATTTAGTAAAATAATTACAAGAATGGTAATGGTGTGTTGACGAAAGCAGAGCATATTAATCGAAGCGTTGAGCAACGGCGGCAAGGATGGTGGGATAAACCTGACCTGCCGTGGGGGTCAGGCTCATTGAACCGGTGCTCTGGTCCCACTGAACGTCATGGAAGTTGGTCACAACTTGATCTGTCAAGCCAGCATCTTTACCAGCAGAAACGCGGAACCCGAAAACACTCATCCAGCCGCCAGTGGACTTCACTTCTTCATAAATCCGATTTACTTCGTCTCTCATGCTTGACCCAAACTTGACATTCAACTGAACATCGTAACCAACCAAGATAGAGATAACTTGAGCATATTTGGAGCTGAGGACATCTGGGGCAGTTGGAAGGCGTTTGGGGAACAAAGCCTTGATGTTTGGGACATCCCTGCAGTTCCTTTTGTTAACCCAGATAGAGTTGGTAGCTGTAGAAAAGCTCACCATTCACCAGGTCGGATGTCAAATTTCTGGATCCCAATCATGGCAAGCTGGACAGAAACATCGCTTTCTCGACCTGAAGTGTTCAACGTACGCACTACCCACTGGTTGTTGGAAAAAACCTCTGCATGGAAGAATGGCCAGAATCCACCTCCACCTCCGCCATGGACTGCGCGGAAACCGTAATCTTCCCATTTCGTGCTCGGCCCCTTGTTGATATCGATGGAAATCTCCTGGCTTCGCGTTGCGCCATGTCCTGACGCGTCGATCCATGCCTGCACCGAACTCACATAAGTGGCAATGCTGTACGCCGGCACGCGGATGATGTCCGGCTGGATGTCCGGCATTTCAGCTGGAGATCCTCCAGTATTGGCGAACTTGATCGCCTGGGCAATCAAGTCTTCATCATCGATCAAGCCCTCCATGTTATAGCTGAGACGTACGTTTAGGTCAAGTATTGTTCGATAGATGACCGATGACTCACCCGGGGAAGGCATTGGAACTGTGCGCGTTGGTGATATTATTCACGTAGTTCGAAAGAGTGATAGCATCAGGGCCAAAATAGGCTTCCATTGCTTGATAGAGCTGGGCCTGCGCGGCTTGGCGTGTCATTTCGGCGGCAGCGAGGGGTGGGTAGTTTTCGGAAGCCCATTGCCAAAAAGTCTGGTTGGGATACAACTCTTTGACTTGATTGAACTGAGCGAGGGCCTGGCTCTGGACTTGGAAATAATTTGCATTGGCAGCTGTGGCGGTATTACGCGCGTTAGCCATACGGATGGCGGTGGCTGAAGACGGGTTACTGTTCTAAATGTTAAAAACTATGAGATCGCTAATCTCCATCGAATTCAAACGACACCTCACCGTTTGAACCCAATCGATGTAACTTGAAGAAAGGTAACAGTCAACACAAGCCGGCCCCGCAAGTAAAAGGTACGTACCTGCGCAATTGTTGGATATAGCTTCCAGCTGAACCGCCGGTGTAGCAGGGATTGTCAGAATATTGAAGAGCATCCGCAAACTTGTAGATGAGGTAGTTGGTCATTTGCGGATAAATGAGATCGCCAGCGGCCATTCCACGCTGAGTGACTGGGCTGATGAGGACGACGAAATGCTCGCCAACGTCAATTTGGAATTTCGTCTTGATGGCATCCGCATATGCGCGCGCAAAAATGTCGTCGGTATCAGAGATAGGCGTGATGCTGTTCATGTTGAGACAGGTTCAGAATGATATAGTTTAAAGCAAGAGGAATCAGAATAAAGTGCTAAGCACCAAGAGAGGGAGCCAACTTTTGTACCCATAGTATAGGACGTGACGTCCCTCGAGCTCCAACGCCCAAGACAAGTAGATCGACTCTCAAAAGTACTCACTGTTTAATCGGACCCAAGACAATGCTTCTTTTGAACTATTCGCCTCATCGATGTCTAGCGTGCAAGAAAGACCGTGATTTCTGCTGTGTAGACAGTGACGAAGTCTATCCTTTCATCAAAAGGACAGCGGCAGCTTGACACAACATTGAATCCAATACAGGGCAATTGGCCAACTGAGAAGACTCGGTTCAATTCCAGCAGCATCTCATCGAACTGAAGTGAACGCTTTTGATATTCATTGTTTCCGGTTGTATCCAAGACCTCCCCATAGCGTACATGCACTGCCGCCAGTGCGGATGCGACAATGAAAAATGATGCTGCATGTATCACTGCGGATGACCGTATGAATATGATTCCAGAAAGTTGACAGGGGGGACATGAAAGAAGGCCGCTACGCGAATTGTTTGTAGATTTTTGTTAATACAAGCGATCTGAGGCTTCTGCCAAGCATCCACGTACATTCAAGTTGACAAGAATCTCGCGAGGGAAGCACCACGACCAGAGTGGATAAAAATACGACACTCACCTGCAAGGTACCACATACCGTAGGTTACCTGATCTCGTTCTTCATTGGTGCATGCAGTTATTGGTCCTAAACAGGCCAAGTTGTCCAGGAAGACGAGTCACACTGTGACACCAGTGACTCGATTTGCTTTGACGTCGACGCCGTATGACCCAGTCAGGATTAATCTCGAAAGCGGTTCGTTGAACAGGCTCAAACGCTTTCAGACATTTTCAGGAACATCTTTCTATTTATCTAAGCTTTGAACTCTTTATGGTTCAGTTCAACAGTTTGATTCTAGCGGCGGGGCTCACCGCACTATTGACTAGGTCGTATATTATTACTTGGTACGCAGGCATGACGTTGCATCTTGAACGGACCTAGGAAATCTCGAAGCTGCCGATGTGCATGGCTACATAGTATCTCATTCAGCATGATAAATAGGCGGTTGCCTTCTCTACGCCTTCAATACGACCTAACTTGACCATGTCTGACAATTCTCCTTTCTGGGATGCCTATCGCTCAGCTATCAAAAATGCCCTTCTTCCTGGCGTTCCTCTCCCAGATGATGACGAAATCTTCTCTCTCCCTTTCACTGTATCATTCACCGACGCTACCGTACCTCTCACGACTGAAGGTGTCAACTATCTGCTTTACAACCTCGCAGATACCACTCTCGCCAATGACGGATCCACTGGGAAATATGCCACAGAATTGAACACGTACGTTTCAGGTTGATATCATGAAACCCTGTTCTGATATCTCTTCGAATCCAGCTATTTGAATACTGTTGACGAAGTACGTTGAGCTACGTCGAGCCGTTGTATCCCTAACGATAGCATCCTCTGACAACCATGTAGACCTCACTTCAAGATCCCACTGCGAAGAAAAAACTCGATGAAGCCAAAGTGGCTCTAAATAACGCCCAGAAGGATTTTGATAAGGTTGAAAAGGAGGCAAGAGCTTACTATGACCAAGTCCCTCCTCCTAAGCCTCCGTTCGAGCAATGGGTTACCCAGAACTATCCGCCATATGCAGCTGCTCGGAGAACTTTGGATAGTGCCAAAACACAGTATCAGCAAGCTTATAATGCGTACTGGGGTCGAATCAACGCCCTACGAGGGTTTCAGAAAAATCTTGCGCAGGCTCTGGACACTACGGCTCTTCATCAATCGTACTTTTCTCCATCTATCCATAGCACTGAAATATTTACTGACTTGAGTAATCAGATACAACATGCCTGTGCAGCAAGCTGGAGGAGCAGCGACCTTCGCACCGTATTACTCCTGTTTGGGCCTCAAAGATCAGTTGAACAGTTGGATTCAAGGTGGTGGTCAAGATCAGACGTTCTTCGAGGTCAAAATTGACTCGATATCGCCTACTAAAACGAAAGACGAAGGCGGAATCTATCTCAAGTTCACGACTAAGGGAATACGTAAATTCGACATCAACGTCGGCCAGTGGTATGGCTCGTATTCCAAGTATTCCAATGTGGAAACCTGTGTTGACGGTTATTGTTAGGAACGTCGATAACGCAAAGGCTCTGTACCCGATGCGAGAAACAGGAGCACCAGACGTCCTTGATCCCAAGTACGCTCAACCGTTGTCATTCTTGCTCGCGTACGGCCCCAGTATAACGGTGGAGATCAAGGGTGACCAGGCTGCACAATCTATTGTCACCACCGACTCCGACGGTAAACTCTACGTAACTGTTCTTGGTATTTTGGCTCAACACTTCCCACAACCAAACTAATTAGTCGTTGCATTGACATATTACGCCCTTTCAAGTAGCAGCTAGTTAATGCACATTGTATTTTGGGCAGGTAGTTCCCAGTCCGAGTAAATGGTTAACTGGTCTGCATCTATCATGCCAGTTTGTACTCTTCAAACCTTCTAGCGCTTACTATACACCGCAGCTACAGGCTCAGTTTTGCCTTCTATTAAAGGAGTTTGGAACAGCTCACACAGTCGTCATTGAGATTGCCCTGCATGCGAACGCGAGCGGAAGTATTTGACCTCTGTCATGATAGAATAAATCAGAAGTAAATATAAACACAAAGGTGCATTTGGTTCTATGTATTATTCGGTGCTGATGTGGCGCTGAAGTGGCGGCCGGGCATATCATCCAATTGACACATTCCGCTTGTCAAACTTCAAAGACATGTCGGCCTGTTGATCATGTGGATAACATGGAAAGCCAAGTGCTAACGGTAGAGCAGCAGCGAAGCAGTATTGGAGCATCGAACCCTGCAATCGATAATCGATAATAGCGCCTATGATGCCCAGATGATGTCTAGGACTCTAGGCTCTGTAGATCAAAACATTCTAACAAAGTCCGCTGACAAGTTTATTTCCCGTATTCCTGAACTCATACTTGTTCAGGTTCGGCAGCAACTCAAGAGGGAAAGCCGGAACCAGTTGAATGAAAACGGGATCCATGGCTTCGAGATCTCGCAGATCATTAGTCGCCGGAAGGTCATGCTTTGATATTGGTATGTATCCAAGTTTCCGAATCGACCCTGAGCCTTGAGTGCAAAATGAGGATTTTTACTGTCGTACAAGAGAGGCTCCTTTTGTTATAAAAGTCACTCTCTTCGCATTCAATCGTCCAGTACTTCACCCGTCCTCCACCCCTCTTGAAGTACTATATCGTTCTCATCCTATTTGAGCATGGCCGAAGACACACCTATCTCTGAGACCGACGCCATCTTCGCTCGTGCCTACGCCAGCGCTATCAAATCTAAATTCTAGATCGATCCGAGCATTTCGTCATCCTCACCAGCCCCGTCACCCAGCGTGGAATGGCCGCTGGCGACCTCGTTTACCCCCAAATGACCATCTCATCTACAAATTTGCCGATGCACTTCAGTACTCTGACAATCCCAGCTACACCGGTGGATCAGCTGGGAGCTACATACAACAATTGCGAAGGTACGTACTCACTTCCTTTAACAGTTGATCCCTTTCTAACAATCTCATTTCTTCAACAAGCTACATCGATTGGGTCAAGACGGTGAGGATTTAGCTTTTCTGGAATCTTCGAGCTCATTGACTCATTCAAATATTTAGCGAGGAGACCCTTCCCAAGTAGTCGTCGACCGTATGAATAGGGCACGAGACTCCTTCGAGGCTGCGAACACACCAATTACTTCAAGGTCCAAGGCGAAGCGATCAGTCAGTTCAATATGGTCAAGGAATTTTTCCCGGGAATGGCGTTTTGGAAATGGGCTGAGACCAACTATCCGCCCCTGGCTGCCGCTGAAAAAACGCTCAAGTCCATTCAGACTGAGCTCTATCAGGCAATGCAGATGTATTTCGGTCCTGACGCCACTACACTCTCAACGTACATTGATCAAATTACAAACGCACAAGGTGCGCTTCCCATCCCTGGGTAAGTCACCTCCGATACCCCCGGAAGGGTAATCCACCTTAACGGCGCATACCCTTAGCTGCAACATGGATGGTTTGGTCGACGACCAAGACTTGAAGCTTGATTGCCAAGGCGACTGACTATGCCAATAGCGGAGTGAAACCCCCGTCACATGATATCGACCAGTCGACTATCCGCGTGCCAGCGTACACTATCCAAACTTATAACAGCACGGTCCAAGCGTGGATCACCGCGGCAGGTTATGGCGCGCCGAAAGATCAGGTCATTACCATAGACATCAAGAACGGTCAAGACACGACATGGTCTGAGTATGGTTTCAAGGAAGTTCGTGGCGGAGGCGGAGGCGGGTTCTGGCCATTCTTCTCCTGCCAAGTTTACGTCAACAATCAGTGGGAGACGCGTACATTGGAGACCCAGAATCGAGAGAACGAAGTCAGTCTGTCGCTCGCCATGGTTGGCATCCAAAAGTTCGACATCCAACCGGGTCTATGGTGAGACATGTCTATTTGCTTCGAACTGGAATAACATAATCCTCTTTACAGGGATGTTGCCGGTATCAAGACTTTGTTCCCGAATCGCGTTGAAGGTGCACCAGATGTCCTCAGCGAGAAGTACGCTCGAATAGTCTCCGTCCTTGTTGGCTACGGTGTTGAGCTGAGAGTCACGTTCGCATCGAGCATGAGGGATGAAGTCAACAAGTTGTATACAGAGACCAAGGAAACTGGCGGCTCGATGAACATCTTCGGATTCCGCGTTTCCGCTGGTGCTGGTGGTGGCTCGTCTGAATGCGTAAACGCACGCTTCGACGATATCCAATGGAGTCAGGAGACTGGTGAGCTGGTCTTGACCCCTACCCATGGTCAGGTTTATCCCGCTATCCTTGCCGCCGTCGCCCAGCGCTTCGATAGTTAAACTTGCTATCATGGTCAATCTATCAATCAGAGTCATCCCTGTAGTTCAATTTGTACTTGTAGTCTTGGCTTCGAAATTACAGAAACGCGTGTCCTTCCGAATCGCTGACTTCACAAAGTCAGAGGTAAGTAACATGGATATCCAAATCCTTTCTTACACCGAACACAATCTACAGTTTCGCCTGAACCCCATAAGCCTTGCAGCCAACTCAGTTCTAAAAAACCTGTGCGTAAGAAGGCCTTGAGTAACCCAGCCCAATATCAGTAGGAGCCACGAACCTGTTGATAGCCTCTGCGGTAGTAGTGAGATTCGTAGCTCGCCCCTCATCTCTAACTCGGAATCGATATTTCTAGAGCTTAAAGTAGCAGGGAAGGACTAAGCATCCTGATGATAACGCTGCCCTTGTCGACGACATTTTCTGGGGTATACGGCTCAATAGAAGGAAAGCTATAGCCTCCTGCACGCTGTCACCGTGTCCGGGCTGCGGAACCTCATATAAGTTCTAGTCGTTTCAATGTATGCCTGAAATTTTATATTTCAGCCTCGTCTGAAGGTTAGAAAGATATCAGACCTCGTGCTCAACGTACAGAATTAATCCAAGTCGAAGTGGTTGTCGTCCGAGTGATCTGTCGAATGCCCGGATACCTAGCGTGGAATTATTGGAGCCGTAATAGATTCTCAAGTTGTTTTTGTCATCGCATATGGTCGAAACTTGACCCGACTTTTATTGCAGACAATGAAGTGGCAGAGATAGAGCAGTGAGCCGTCGTGTGACAGGCACATAATGGATTGGACTACGTGACACAGCTGCATCAGTAAGCTTTTGATCCGCAGAACCTTTGATGAGGTGGGCCAGGCGCCTCAACCCTGACATCGCAAAGGATATCTTCAGGTTGTGTGTGTTCATGTCTCAGATCTTATTACACACATCCCACCCTGCATTGACTGTGAAATTTCATGGCCCTCGCAACGTACACTGAGGACGCTGTAGCCAAGGTAAATCTGGTACTATCTTATATGGAGTTCAATAAGCATCTCTCTTCCCAACCTTGTAGCATAATAACCCGAATGACTTGGTAAGTTGGCTGCCACCTCCCACCAGCTATTTTGACGTCAAATCCTTGCAGTGGCTGATCGTGGATGGTAATGTATATGATCTCACCAAGTTTTTGTCGTTGCATCCAGGTGGACGCTCTGTGCTTGTAGACGAGGAAGTTGGTTCGTTTTGCTATTCTCTTCATGGTTCAAGTTTCTCATCTCAAATTACAGCCGGAAAAGACGCGACAAACATATTTTACAGCCTACATCGTTCCGAAGTGCTTCGAAAGCCTCAGTATGCTCGCTTGAAGATTGGGCGTGTTCGACGCGACGAGGACTTCAGAAATGCTGGATCGGTGCCTCCGAGTCCGCTGGGACACCTCAGTGATGTTTCTTATGCCGAGCCCACATGGCTGACGCCTGGGTATCATTCGCCTTATTATAAAGATGTGCGACTCTCCTCTATTTCGAAACCATCTAACTCATCAGAATGGCTTAGCACCATCATCGATTTCAAGCCGCCATGAGGAAATTTGTCGAAGAAGTAGTCATTCCGGATGCTCAAGCACGCGAAACAGATGGAAAGCCTCCGTCACAACACGTGTTTGACGAAATGGCAAGGCTGAACCTCATTGCCATGCGATTAGGCCCTGGGAAGCACTTGAGTGGGCGCATTTTGATGGACGGGCTCGTTAAACCTGAAGAAGTGAGCGGATGGCTTTCTCAGATACCTTCAAACACTGACAAGATTCACAGTTCGATTGCTTTCATGAATTGATCATCGCTCAAGAGCTGGGTCGTATACACGCGCGGGGATATAGTGACGGGCTGGGTGGTGGAACTTGCATTGGTAAATCAGATTTCTGATCCGGGCAGCGATACGCAGACTCACCCACAACGACTCAGGATTGCCGCCTGTCCTCAATTTTGCTAAGCCTGCGTTGAGGAATAGAATCGTTCCCGATATCTTGAACGGCAAGAAGTTCATATCACTTGCTGTCACAGAAGCGTTCGCGGGAAGTGATGTTGCTGGAATTCGGTGTCGCGCCAGACGCAAGAATGGTGAATGGGTCGTGAATGGAACGTAAGAAGATTCTACTTACTTTAGAGCTTTTTCAATTTCTGACATCATGATGATTCTGTAGAAAGGTCATTTATAATGTTGAAGTTTGCCGAATACTATATGCTGAATACCTTCACCAAAGAAATGGATTACCAACGGTCTATTTGCGGACTACTTTACGGTTGCCTGCCGAACTGAGGCTGGTGGCATTACGGTCCTGTTGATTCCTCGATGCGATGGTGTGGAGACGAAGCCGATACCAACCTCATACTCACTTGCGGCAGGAACAGCATACGTCACGTTCGACAACGTACGCGTTCCATTTGAGAATACTCTAGGAGCTGAAGAGAATGGGTTGCAAGTCATTTTAAGCAACTTTAACCATGAACGGTTTGTCTATTCTTTGGCTCGCTTATCATACATTCTCATTTGATTCAATTCAGATGGGGATTGACGGCTGGTGCTATATCTACGCAGAGGATCATCCTAGAAGAATGTTTGAGGTGAGTCGTGTCTGCGTTGTTATCTTAAGCGGCGGATATCTGACCTACCTTTGTAGGTGGAGTGCTCAGAGAGAAGCCTTTGGAAAACCTCTCGTGTCTCAAGCCGTCGTGCGGTCCAAGCTTGCCGCGATTATCTCTCGCGTCGAAAGCTCGCAGGGCTGGCTCGAGGCTATCACATATCAAATGACGCACATGAATTATCAGCAACAAGCTACATACCTAGCAGGGTGAGTGATTAATAAAACCCCCCGATATCAATCTGACCGGGCCATACTACTAGTCAAATCGCTTTTCTCAAGATGCACACCACGAGAGGCATTCAAGACACAGCTAGAGACGCTGTTCAGGTTGGACAACGTTGACTCGTTTTGTGGGAAACATCATTGCTTAACCCTGTCACAGATATTCGGAGGTCGCGGACTCACTCAATCTGGCATGGGAAGGTTTATTGAACATGTGAGGCATCAGTGATTTGTGCTTTTCGGGTCGATTCTGACCGCAATACAGTATCATCGGACATTGCTTATTGATGCTGTTGGAGGAGGAGGTTTGTTTGCTTTATTCTTGCTTTATGCGCTACAGCTGGCTGCTGCTGATCTAATCCGTTTTAGCTGAGGATGTTTTAGGTGACTTGGGTGTACGGCAAGCGTTGAGGATAATCCCTAAAAACACTCGCTTGTAACGCGCATTTAGAGACTACCTACAATTCTGACTCGATACAATTTCTTAAAGAGCCCAGAATGGTAGTATTATTATTCCGAAGCTTGCGCGCTGGAGTCTTGTCTAAATACTGTGGATTTCCTGACCAGCGCATCGGCGGGCTTCAACAGTGTCGATTCATGGAAAGGATTGTGGTACTTATGAGATGAATAGCTCACTCACTTTTGTAAACTATCTGAAGGTTATTAGGGTCGCATCAGCCGCATCAAAGAGCAGCGGTCCGCGCGTCCCGGCCCAACGCGCGCTCTGAAGACGGTGCTGTTGGAGAAATTTCTGCCATCCACCCACTATCACGGGTCTCGCCTGCAAGACCCTCCGACCTTACCTAGTGGATGTCAGGTTGGACTGCACACCTTTTGCGTCGTCTCTGTTGGATAGGAGGAACCACGAAAATTTCGACTCGATCGATTACTTGTCGCACAGGACCTGGGACCACAGTGTCAATCATGTCAGACTCTGAACTATTCGTCTCCTCAGAAGGGTGAA
Source organism: Tricholoma furcatifolium (assembly GCA_018854895.1). Taxonomy (NCBI): domain Eukaryota; kingdom Fungi; phylum Basidiomycota; class Agaricomycetes; order Agaricales; family Tricholomataceae; genus Tricholoma; species Tricholoma furcatifolium. The sequence continues at coordinate 59,692 of JABAJV010000015.1, forward strand.
ACGAGATTAAGAGTTCCAACGATTATTCGGCCACGAACGGCCTATGCACTCTGGTCCGACTATACCGCAGTCTAAATGTCAGCTCAATACACACGAATGACAGTGTCGTCGGGGAAGCCATCATTTACCTTGGCTTTCATTACCCGGTGCACTTTGGTTAAGTACTCTTGGGCGGGAGACCTCATCATCAAAGCACTTCATAATGGCCCTTAGAGAATTCACAAAAGAGGAGGTTGCCAAAGTACGTTGTAATCGTTCCCAGAGGATTCATGTTGCTAATGGAAAGCCTCAGCACACCAAGGCGGGCGACTTAGTATGTACCGACTCATTTGGAAATACTCTACGTCTAAAACTTTAATTAGTGGATTGTAGTCGATTCGAAGGTGTATGATTTGTCGAAGTTTGGGGCAATGCATCCTGGCGGACTCTCTGTTCTTCTTGAGAATGACATCGGTGCGTAAAATTTCCTCTCTTAAAAGACTGTCGTTTGAATCTTTCATAGCTGGCCAAGACGCGACAGAAGCGTTCTTCAGCCTTCATCGTTACGAAGTACTCCAGCGTCCTCAGTACGCTCGCCTTCAAATCGGTACCATTGTAGGAGAAAAACAAACAATCTTCCCTCGCTCTCCCGGAGCTCTTAGTGCTGTACCATACGCAGAGCCTACATGGTTAACACCAGGATACTATACCCCTTATTACAAATATGTGCGTGTGCCCTCTGTTTCGTTACGCGCCTCCTCTTAGAACGTTCACTATCACAGCATCATCGTGATTTCCAAAAGACTCTCAGGAAATTTGTAGACGAGACGTTGTACCCAGATGCGCAGGCTCTGCAAGAGAAGGGCAAGATGCCTAGCAAGCAGGTCTTCGAGGCGATCGCTACATTGAACATCCACGCCATGCGTTTGGGGCCCGGAGAACATCTGAAGGGTCGTACTCTTATGAATGGAACTGTAACCGCGGAGGAGGTAAGGTTTTCTCGTCTCACTAGAATTCGGGACAGGCATGAACCTTCTTACGCAGTTCGACTACTTTCACGAATTGATCATGAGCCAGGAAATGTCGCGTCTTCATGCGCGAGGCTATCATGATGGAGTAGCTGGAGGCACTTTGATTGGCCTCCCTGCTGTTAAGAACTTCGCACGACCTGCGCTCAGGGATAAAGTCCTTGCGGAGGTGCTAAGCAGCAAGAAACTTGTCTGTCTGGCCATCAGCGAGGCGTTTGCGGGCAGTGACGTTGCAGGCACGAAAACCTTTGCGAAGAAGTCAGCAGATGGAACCTATTACACCGTCACTGGTGAGTTTGGTCTATAGATTTGATACATGCCAATATAACTCACTTGACCTGCTGCAGGGACAAAGGTACGCTTTCCACGCGTTACAGGAAAGTTTGAAAGCTAACGAAGCACGAAGAAATGGATCACCAACGGCCATTTTGCTGATTATTTCGTGACTGGATGCAAGACAGAGAAGGGCATGATCGTACTTCTTATCGAACGTGGTGAAGGCGTTGAAACACGGCATATCGACACGGCCTATGGCCCTGCTTCTGGGACTGCCTTCGTCACATTTGACCAGGTCAAGGTTCCCGTCGAGAATGTTCTGGGCCCGGACAACGGAGGAGGGTTAGTGGTTATCCTGAGTAACTTCAATCACGAACGGTGAGCATTCCTTGGTCCTGGACTTGATACCTGATATTCACACTACTGCTCAGTTGGGCAATGTGCTGCAGCAGTCTAGGCGCTCAGCGTCTTGTCGTTGAGGAATGTTTGAAGTAAGAATAGATGCTACAATTCGTGGCCTGTACTGACACAGCCTCAGATGGTCGACGCAGCGCAAAGTGTTCGGAAAACCTTTGAACTCACAAGCAGTCATTCGATCGAAGCTAGCGTCTATGATCTCTCGCGTCGAGAGCGCTCAAGCATGGCTAGAAAGCATCACGTTCCAGATGTGTCAGATGAACTACAAGCAACAATCTGCCCTTCTAGCTGGGTCAGCCGATTTCATTAGCAATGTGTTGGTGTACTGAACGTCATTAGGCAAATTGCATTCCTCAAGAAGCATTGTACCGAGACGGCTCAGCTTACAGCGAGAGACGCAGTGCAGGTAACTTAATCATCCTTTCTTTGACGATCAAAAACTTACTGGACTCTAGATTTTCGGTGGACGTGGCCTTACGAAGACAGGTATGTTGATGAATTATATTTGAATTTCATATTTTTGAAACCTTACTGTCTAGGAATGGGACGGTTTATTGAACATGTTGGTCTTCCATCATATCCTAGAGTGTTACATGCTGACCAGAAGAAACAGTACCATACGAACGTAGGCTTTGATGCGTGAGTTACTCAAGTTGTGCCATGTCCCTCACTGACGTTTCTGGTCACTAGAATTCTCGGTGGAAGTAAGTACTTCGGTATTCCTGCTCTGTTGCCCAGATCGCTTATGGTCGGCCTCAGCGGAGGATGTACTTGGGGACCTTGGAGTCAGGCAGGCTTTGAAACAAATGCCGAAGAATGCACGCTTGTAAAAGAAAAGAAAAATCAAGCCTGTGTTCGACAGCAAAAATGATATGACTACAATATGTCGTTTCACGTCGGACTCTTCCTCTCGCATGTAAGGGTGGTTTTAGGATAACTGGACGCATTTCAGGAACGAAGCTAGGACCTTCGGTTTGTGTTATTGATCGATCGCGCTAATGTAGAATGTCCTCCATTTTCATCTCGAACACTGAATCCAGTCTACAGATTGACAGGTGTTCAGCATTTAAATAACTTTCGAAACATCTGTAAATTGCTGATCAGTCACGAAGCTTTATCGGTCTGAGTCGTCCCGTCATCCGCATTGTGCGGCCCCCCATTCCAACACTCCGAGGTGCATGTACAATGTCAAGCGGGGGAATACCCGATGAACTGCGAGACACTCAAAGGGTATCCTGCTCACGCCCGTGGCTTAAAGCGAGCGTGCGAAGGCAGGCTTGAGGCGATCGTCCGATGCAGCTAGGATTGTCGGGACTTGCAGTAGCATCAACTCCATCTGGTCGCTACAGGTATATACATCGATGCGTCCCGTCACCGATAGCGTGAGATGGCTAGCGTCAAATGGTGTCTGACGCGCGTACGCAGACGCGACTATGACTGCGTACCGTTGCCGATTATCCACATTAGAGTACTTGACGAATGTTGAGCGGGGACGAGTATCAGAAGCCATCAATAAATTGATAATCACATGTAAGGATCGGCGGACCAAGATATGATTAATATTGTGTAGCATTAGTACGTACTTTGATGTCAACCTCAAACGCCTTTCCCTCCTTCCTCCGTGCTCGCTTACAATGGCGCCCAAAGAGTTGAAGACATACACCCGCGACGAAGTTTCAAAGGTACGTATAAACGCCGTGATATACTTGCATCAACTGAAGTAAAGCAGCACAATAAAGAGGGTGACATAGTACGTCAACACAAAGAAGGTTGAAGTCAGCTTACCATCCGTCTAGTGGATTGTAATCGATGGAAAAGTCTATGACGTTTCCAAGTTTCAGGATCTACATCCTGGTGGAGCTTCTGTCTTCTTCAACGAGGACATTCGTTCGTCACAATACCTCGCTTTTTAATATCACGCTAATCTATTGGCTTCAATAGCTGGGCAAGACGCTACCGAAGCCTTCTACGGACTTCACCGACATGAAGTTATCACAAAGCCTCAGTATGCCCGCCTTCAGATAGGCGTCATAGACGGCGAGAAGAGTGTTATCCACAGTCATACAGTTGGAGAACCAAGCAAAGTACCTTATGCGGAGCCTAATTGGTTGTCAGCTGGCTACTACAGTCCATATTATACTGAGGTTCTCATATTCTTCTTTGATCCCGCTACATGCTCTAATTGTAACCCATGCAGAGTCATCGGAGGTTCCAGAAAGCCATCAGAACCTTTGTCGATGAAATAGTTGCGCCTGATGCCATTGTGATTACTGGATTTCTTAATTTCGTTTCCATATAGCTTATGTTTGTCCACAAGGCACGAGAAGCGGATGGAAAACCACCGAGCCAAAGCGTTATCGAGGCCATGGCGTAAGTTCCTTGAGAACCAGCTCTAGGATTTACACCCATCTGGCTCGCTTCTAGCAAACTGAATCTTCACGCCATGCGCATGGGTCCAGGCAAGCACTTGAAGGGTACCGTCTATCTCGCATCCCCGTGCCTTGTTTCTTATCTCATTAATGAATTGTTGCAGGGCTTAAGCTGATGGATGGACTAGTCACACCTGAAGAGGTCTGTTCAATCTAGTTCTCCTATCCCATTACAGAAGTTCACGTTACAACGTACAACGTGCAGTTTGACTACTTCCACGAGGTATGCTTCAATAACCCCGCGCTGCACAAATCTCTTCAACCCTGCCTTTTAAGCTCATAATTACTCAAGAGTTTTGTCGATGCGGTCAACGTGGCTATGGCGATGGTACATTCCCTGTCGATACAGTGATCAAATAACTAAAGAAAACCTTTCAAGGCATGTTGAGTGGATCTGTCATTGGACTACCTCCTGTTTTGAACTTTGGGAGCGACGCGATTAAAGCGAAAGTTGTTCCCGATGTTCTTTCAGGGCGCAAGCTCATTTGCCTCGCTATCTCTGAAGCTTTTGCGGGAAGCGACGTTGCTGGACTTCGAGCTACAGCAGTCAAGACTGAGGATGGCAAACACTGGATTATCAATGGAACGTGAGTAAATTGTAATCAATCGATAAGCAGCATCCCTTGCGACCTATTTCATCTCTATTCATTGCGCTAATCGTGAGGATTACTGCTCTTGTACTGCATTTCTTTACTTGATTTTATCTTACCGCTATTCATCTCAATGACATCATCACAGAAAAAAGTGGATAACGAACGGAACGTAAGTCACACGCATGACATCGATTTTTCCCTTGGTCTGACTGATTTTTCTAGTTTTGCACACTAGTGCGTACTACTCAGTAACCACGTGAGGTATATATGTAGCTCATTTGATTATCAGCTTTACTGTTGCCTGCCGTACGAAGGTCTGCAAGCCTCCTTGCCACATGCCATTGTGGTCGCTTTCTAAACGTTACTTTTCTAGGGTGGTTTCACAGTTATCCTCGTTGAGCGCGGGGAAGGCGTCGAAACAAAGGCTATTAAAACAAGCTATGTATGTCGTACATTTAGTTCTCATGCGAATCTAACATTCCAATGGGTCAGTCTTCAGCGGCTGGAACAGCCTTCGTCACCTTTGATAATGTCAAGGTTCCAGTCGAAAACACTCTCGGCCCTGAAGGTGGTGGAATCTTCGTTATATTGAGGTATGCTGTAGTACTCCCTTACCTGAAAAGGCTACTAGAGCTCCATTTTCAGTAACTTTAACCACGAACGATGGGTCATGTGCTGCTCCTCCTCTCGAACACAGCGCTTGGTAGTAGAAGAATGTCTCTTGTGAAGCTTTTCGACTCCATCGCATGACTTACTTTTCTCATAATATGACATAGGTGGGTGAACCAGCGCAAGGCGTTTGGCAAATCCCTTCATTCTCAGGCGGTGATTCGAAGCAAGTTGGCCGCCATGATCGCGAGAGTTGAGAGCACGCAGAATTGGCTAGAGAATATCACACATCAGATGAACAACATGGTCAGTATCGCTCCTCAATCACTTCTTACCCCATTGACAGGGTTGCTTCGCTAGTCGTACAAACAACAGGCTGCGTTATTGGCAGGGTATGCTGCGTCAGTTTCCCCAACCCATTTCACGTACTCACGCTTCTCTGAAGCCCGATTGGTTTGCTTAAAATGCACGCCACAAGAACTGCCCAGGAGACTGCTGCTGACGCAGTACAGGTACGAGGTCTAGAACCTATTGACTGTTCCCATCTCATCACGCTTCTTCGTTATAGATATTCGGTGGGCGTGGAATTACAAAGACAGGTGTGTGTGTGTGCATCATCATAAATTCAAATCTAAACGTATTTGCAGGGATGGGTCAATTCATAGAACATGTTGGTTCCATTGTTCTCGCATTATTTGACGTCGTGTGCTTACGTCTTTGTTAGTATCATCGAACTGTTCCTTTTGATTCGTACGTTTTGTCAGGCTCACGTTGATATTTGTAACTGACAAATTTATGTTGTAGGGTTTTAGGAGGAGGTACATACATAGCTCCTTTGATCTTCCATCTTAAGGCGTAGTACTGACCCCTGATCTTCTACAGCCGAAGATGTATTGGGCGACCTCGGTGTGCGTCAGGCAATCAGGGCGATGCCCAAGAATGTCAAATTGTAATGTTCTAGAATAGTTTTGTATCATCGCACCGTGTATTCTTTTCCACTTTATACACGTATCCATTGAATGCCTATCTACTCCAAGGGGTTTTCGATCTGATGCTGGAGCTAATGCCCGTCGAGGCTGCAACATACCCAGGACCCGTGGGCTGCCATCCAAACCATTGCATCACAACGTTCTTGGCAAATATTTCTCCAAATCCAAGCATTACTCCGTTAACGAAAGGAAGCAACATATTAATGGCCAAGGAAGAGAAGAGTGCCTTCACACGAGTTCGCGTGGAAAGTGTGGAGTCAAATACTGCAAGGGTTGCATTAAGAGGCGCCTGACGTTGGGGTGCGGGGAGCCGGTGTGAAGGTGAAGGCGTGTCTCTGCGTTCTGGGTATTCCAAGGAAGGGTAGGAGGAAGTCACGGACGCGTGGATATCTTCCCATTTCTGAGATCCGTCCCTAGTGTCAGCCTGGGAGTGTGGGCGTGTAACTGCCGTTGTTGAAGGCACTGGGGGTGAAGAAGACTTCGTTTTGCAAGTCAGTCGCCTACTTTGGCACAGATTAATTATTGATAGATACCTGGTTTGGCTGAGCCGGAAGACTGTCAACCGATTCTGCAGGAGTTGGATGTTCAATCACTGTAGCAGCAACTGTGGACTGTTCGCTGTGTTGGGAGACATTCTCCCATCCAGATTCGTGTTCGTGACTTGTAGGCTCAGGCTCAGGCTCAGGCTCAGGCTTGGATTCGAGAATACCAAGTGCCTTTCGCCGTTCTGCCTCCTTTCTCTCATCCTCGCGAACAGCTTCCCATCGCTCACGCTCTTTCTCTGCTTTGACGCGAGCCTCCGAAGACTGTGCACGCCAAGTCTGCACATGAGACTCGTATTCAGACTTCCACACGAATTCGTCCACAGAGTTCGACAGAGAGCTTTCCTCAGGTTCCTTGAGGGCTGCTACAGCCTCGCTCATGCCAGGCACTGCATGGATGAAAGCAGACTGGCGTCTTGAAGGTGCGGGCGAAAATGCCTTGTCAAGGGATGCCTAAAAGTATAGTTCTTAGTGTCTTGGAAACTCTGGTTCGATTTATACCGACTTTAAGGATATCTTCAGACACTGGTGCTGCTTGTATGAAAGCAGACTGGCGCCGTGAAGGGGGCGGTGAAAAAGCGTTGTCTAGGGAAGACTGAAAGATATAAGTTAAGTTGATAACTTTACAAGATCGAACACACCTGCAAGATATCTTCAGAGGCCATTGTATCTGAAAAATGTTGCGCTCACCGTTGTCCGCCGATGTTCTCCAAGTTGCGTGATTGTTGATCGTCGCAACGTGACATCCGGCAATCATCTGTGTCACAGAATCGAGTAGCCGTGCTCTTCACACCAAACCACCACTTAGAACAATTCTTTGCTGACTTCTGAGCTTCTGATTAGGCCTCCTGATATGCTTCAGTGACAAAGAACAGCTAGTCCTTTGCAGGGATTTGTGACTCCTTATTCTGTGTGGCCTTCTGTGATTGTCGACATGCCTTCTTCACGTTCCCAAGTTCGCCATTGTGGCCCTCCCTGCTGACCCAGGAGATGATCTTAATGACGTAGAATGATCATTGTGAGTGATTTTATGTGCTCTGCAGCAGCAACCCTCTGTGGGTACTGAATGACAAGACATTTTTGCAGGTGACCAGTGTCTGACGGGTAATGCAGGTTCAGTAGTGAGCTCATGACTACCGATCGTCCCTTCCATCAGCCAGAATACTCCCGCAAGGCGTCATTGCTGAACCTCCTGAGCATCTGTAAGGATGCCCTCTATGCAGTCACTAATATTTCAGCTTTCTAGTCTATTAGAAAACTCGAGGTTGTAATCATATGACGATTCCGGCTACTTTATTTTGAAAAAGACCGTGCGTCGGACACCTATTCGCTATCTCTCTGGTCTACTTCATGGTTTCTTAATCTCGGTGGATGTTCTTAGCGGCAAGTCATATGGCCGTGTCTTATGGGGTGTACGGTGCGGTACAGAATCGATCTCGGGAGTAAATTCGTATTTTTAATCAGCTGCCGACGGACTTTATGACCTTTCATGACCTGCGCCAACGTTGCTCTGTGGTTTTTCTCCATTCTGAGCTGAGCAGGGGCTTGAAGCTAGCTAGCTGCTCGATCATCTGTGACTGTGTACAAGCAAATGGTTTTAATCTGAGCTGCTAGCTTGTGCAGTTTAAAGCATGTGACGACATTAACACGGATGTTGTGTCATTTTACGCATTGTCCTCGGTTACTGATACAGTTTATTTCAAATTTTATTCCGTCTCGCAGTGATTTAATGAAGGTATCAAGGTTGTCCTGATAGCCCTGGGCCGCAACGTCCTACAATGCGTCATCTATGCACAATTCCCCTGGACTCAAAAACGCACGCTGCGTCATCTATGTAGCATCGCCCACCTCGTTGTCTCTGAAGCAGGGGGTTTCCAGAGCTGTTTGTGTAGAGATAATGAATTCGGACCTGGTTTCTGTGTTTTACTACAACTCTTATACAACGATCGTCGGATTTCGCAGGAACACCAATATTGAATTGAACGTACTTAAGTAGCACTTGGCCTCAAATTATTCAGATATCAACTGATCTCGGATATACTGACTGATAACGATAATCGTTGAAATTCCATACAATGATTACAACTTTGTTGGTCAAACTCCTAACCCCATCCTGATCTCTTTTAATTTCTGACTTAACATTCAACGCAGTGACACGCACATGATGGATTCAGCCCACACGCTGAAAAACCCGTGTCCATGTCACCGGAAAGGATGTAATTTCCCGTGGAGGTCGCTACCCCTCATCTTCACGCTCATCTTGGCAGAAGTTGCTTCCGTCTTTCCGGGCCGTAATAGTAGTGCGCTTGGAGAAGCAGTCCTAGGGCCTATTCCCCCCTCGTGACTACAATGAGACGCTCACATACGTCGAGAACTTCGGCATTCGGCTGTGCATGACGAGGGCTTCGGAAACGCAACAGGTAAACGCTCAGGGCGGTTCGCGCACAGTGATCTACTTTGATCTGGGAGACTGCTCCCATTCTAATCGACGGCTGTCGCGTGACTAGATAGTTCCTTGCATCGTTCTCTACTCCGTCGCTTGTATAAATGGGTGAGCCATATGACTATTCTCGTTCACTGCTATTCCCCCTTCCTGTCCCGTTTGTTCCTCTTTTCTACCCCTCGACACTTTTTCAAACAAGTGCATTCATCGATCGATCATCCTCTCCTGATATGTGCAGCCAAGAAGTGTGATTACCATTTTTTTCTGACTTCTTAACTGCCATTTTCGCGTTCCTGACATGTCATCCTGTACAGATTTGGTGATTGGTACAGAACATGTGGCGTAAGATATACATGCTCTGTCGCCACCTTGACCTCAGCTCACTCGGCCATTGAATATTCAAGCATTTTGTCATGGCATATTATTCAGGAGTGACAAAGGATTGCAACTCACAGTACTGCAGAAATAGCGCTGCGCATACACATCGTGCGCCCAACTGCCCATGCCCCAGCGTCAGTTTCTTTTATATACTGGATTTCAAAACTCACATGTGTTGCCTGCAGATATGGACCGACGATAGACGCATTCAAAGCATGTTCCATCATATCTGCGACCCGTGCAAGACTGCGGCGCTCGATCGCTTAGTCGGACGGCGCCACTGATGTTGTCTGGACAGCTCTGTACTAATATGTTGTACCACTACGAATCTTTATCATGAAACTACTAGCTATCGCATCCATGTGTACCTGCATTTAATATATTTCTCGTCACATTGCTTTCTCCCACTCCATGGAGCTTGCACCATTGCTTAATCACTCATGTTGATTAGACTTTATACTCTTTGCACACGTTTTGATCCGGAGAGTGAGTTGAAAAGCGCACAAGCAGATATTTTGAAGGCAATCGATGCCGCAAGAATTATGTTGAACGATTACAGGGAATCAGACCCGAGTTCAGGATAGCCCTTTAACCATTTCAAATAACAAACAAGGGCCACATGTGCGGCGTACCACGCTTACGCAGCCGGTAAAATGCAGGAGCGCAGCATGAGAGGTCTTGAAAACGTTCGACCCACATTCACTCTATGTAGGACGCTCAGACTAGAAACGTTTATTCCCACGTTTGATGGGTTGTCTGGTTCCGCGTTTGCCTCCACCGGCCCCGCCTCTAGACGAAGCCCCGCGGCTTGCCTTCTCCTCGTCACTATCATCGTCGGTCGATGACACAACAGGCTTTTTAAGCTTCTTTGCGGGCGGCATGGCCGATGAAGTCTCGGATTCCGAACCTGATTTTTCTTTCACAGGAGGCATGGAAGACAAGCGACTTGAAGGCGCAGGGCCAGCCATACTTGGAGGCTTGGATCCTGGTTTAGTGAGGGGCGGCTGAGATAGGTGTTGCGTCAATAGGTCCTTCATGGCATCATCATCTCCGTCTGATTCTTCGGTGGCTGAATTTTCATCGGCAGCGACGGGGGGCGGTGGCTCTAGGAAGGTACCAGCATCTACATGTGATGATTTTACATCTTTAAGTATGTCCTTTAGAGGCTAGTTTAGTCAGACGCAAGGTTCATGAGGAGATGAGTGTACCTGTTTATTCTCTACCTCTACTTTTGGGGATTGGACAACTGGGCGTCCACCGGCAGCGCTTTCCGGGGCCTTCAGCTGCACAACTGTAAGATCTGGGTTGTCTGCGGTTGATATCACAGGTGCTAAACGTGCGTTTTGACGACGAAGAAACAGCCGTTAGATCCCGTTCGGGGCTGCAAGATCATTTCCACACTTACGAAGTTCGGGTATGAGATTAAACATGGCGGTCATGCGGCGGAGCGTCGAGGCCGTTCGGGGTTTTGACAGTACATTCTTGATATGAGTATCCACTGACCTTCGGGCAGTCCTTCCTACTTTATCGATAGCCTGTACGATAACGAAGCGCTCAATATCACGCAGTAGCCACAGGTTTCAAAAGTTCCTCGCCTTTTCAACATCACCATCTGACAATTCAGAAAGGGCTTGAGTGGACGAAAAGGCGAGATGGTTTGAACTTATGAGCGGAAAGATCAGGTGCTTCGATATGACCTCGGCGCTGGTTTTGTGGCCAACAAAGGATGTTTCCCATCTCCATGTAAAGGTTTCGTAAACGAGTTGAAATGCCACATCCTAAGTGCGTCTCAGCACCGCGAGATCCATAGATGGAAGTCCAAAAATCTCACGGAATAGTTTGTCTGGATCAGCTCAAAAGACCCGTCATTGATTGCGCCTAACGTGTGGGCTCTGGACAGCAATTCCATGGTCTCTGTTCGCCATGTATCCTCATCAGAAGAAGACTCTGTATACGGCGGCGCAGTCGCTGGGTTGCAATCACGCCAACGTCGCGCAAACTGAACACCTGACAGCACTGAAACGCGTCGACGTCAGTCATAAGGGACATTGCGTGCGTGTGCAGAGAAGGAACGTGATGAATACATACCTTCTACCCAGACCGATTTGGTGTCAGTCAGAATCACCCAACATGAAAGATCGATGATGTTGGCATAAAATTTCTGGATGCTGGAATCAGATCATGGACCCTCGTGAGAGGTTGTATACTTAGGGACACGAACGAAGAGATATGGCGTCGAAGTCTGGCTGTCGGATTTTGCCAGCCATTCTTTGCTCAGAAGAAGCTTTAATTTTTCCTGCGATGGGCTGGTCAGACGTACGGAGGAGTGGTGTCTGAGAACAAAGGCAGACCTCGGATAATTGTTCCATGATGTCGTGGGTAGATTAAAGTTATAAATTCTGGGAAGCTACCAAGCACACAATTTCACTGTTCACAAACAAAGGCCAGATCCTTTTCTTAAGGTTAGTCGTAGATGTGTAGGATGATGGAAAATTGGTTGTCGGCGTTGTGGGTCCTTCGAAATGTGTTGATGGACGCCTTCGGTAACTGCCGCAAGAGGTTTTCCAACAACAACGACATCCGATTCTCATTTCTCAAGCACATGTCCTCGAGTACCCCCAAGCTGGTACAAGACTGGCCTCAAAGTCGCTTTTATAGCCTCATGGACATGAACATACATTGACTGAGGTTCTTTTGTGTATAGCTATGACTTCCGAAGAAGGTGAAATCCTCGAGGCAGGCATCGCAACGCCAGGAGAGGACTACAATCCTGCGTTCGAATGGCCCGGAGAGTCTTCGACCACGACCTCATTTTCCTATCCTGATCCTCCACCAACATCGCAGTGCGCAAATGTCGGTCTCAGACCCAATCAGCCGACTTTTCGCCTTATAGTCCTTCGAACTTCCATCCTGTCTTCCAGACATAAACTTGGCATCATAGATGGTCATTCTGAGATTCAGTTTGGGCGTGACGTGGTTCCTGTAGGCTCCACGACGCCGAAAATACGCCTGAAGGAGATGGAGGTGTCGAAACTACATGCCACGGCGTTTTGGGATGCAAGCAGACGAGAGTGGAGTGTGGTGGACATGGGATCTGTGCATGGGACTTTCTTACGGCCTGCTACTGCTCCGATGCAGGCTAATGATGACCGCGGATCGAGGCTTTCTCCACCAAGGCAGGCCAGTATCCCCAGAAAACTCAATCATCTAGACCGGTTAACGATCGGTGGCACGACTTTTCTCATTCACATGCACCAAGAGCGTCTTCCGTGCGAAGAATGCCAGACGGACGGGAAGTACGAAATTCCGCTACATGCTGTTTCAAAGTCCAAGTCTTCCCAATGCGAATCGTCAGGAATGGTGGAGGCGCCTAAGGCGAAGGACCCAAAAAAGGCTTTGACTATGCTCAAAAAATCGCTTCTTACACGGCATAGCGAGTCTAGCCTTCAGCAGAATCAGACATCGGCATCCTCTCAATACGTCGATCGATCCGCGCGGCGACGAGCATTGATGCCAGGTTCGCATCCGGATGCGCCAGGAGTCCCCATGCCTCCCTTGTTTGCATCGGGGACTGTACCTCCTACCCCTCGTCCAAAGTCGCCTCCTGTAGAGCCGACTTCGCAGCCTCCAGTGCCATTGCCATCGTCCAATATCGGGCACCGTCTTCTCATGAAGCAGGGATGGGAACCGGGCACTGCGCTTGGCTCTCTGCCTGATGCTGACGATGGTCGAGTTGGTCTATTGGAGCCACTTGAGCCTGCGACCAGTGTAAATCGAGGGGGTCTTGGCTTGAAGCGTGCCTCCACCGCCAGTTTGCCTGCATATTCTGATTCTGATTGGAAAGAAAGCGGGAAGCGGAGGCGTTGGGAAGAGTCATGAGTGGCGGTCTTGCTTTAAGTGTAGAATGTTTTTCATGAATGTACTTATCACAACATGATACTTGGTTGTTACACGTCAAACCTGAAATCACGGGAACAGACGCGTCGCGTAGAGGGCGCGATGTTTGCGCAATGTTGTGGCACGATCACGTGACAAGTTCAAGAATACGAACCAAACTTGTTCTGTTCTTGTCTTTCTTGAGGCTGACGATTGCTCTTCAAATTTCTATCCTGTGGCCTTAGGAGGTTCTCTTGTATCCCTGCCTCTTTTCTCCTTCAATCCCGTCATCTTTTTATCCATCTTCTAACCGTACATATTCATACATTTTGTATACAATGGCTACCAACAACCGCGTATGTTTATCTTCTTTCTCGCTCTCATTATTCTCAGCAGATTCTGACCCGTTTTTCTCGCCAGATACCACAACGAAGAGCACTCGCTCAACGTGTCAAGGCCGACGAAAATGCAATGAGCCGACACCTTCGCCAGGGGTCAAATGGTGCCGCCGCAGGTGCAGCACGTTTCACAGTAAAGGAAAACATCGCGGGAAAGCCTGCTCAACGACAGGCACTGGGAGAGGTCACCCTCGTCGCTGTGAACCGCAAGGCATGCCATTCTGATCATCAACCATCATATCATCCATGAGGCTGACACCCGGAACCAGGATACAGCGAATAAACTCAACAATGGAAAAGAGAAAGAAGAAGTTAGCTTGAAGCGCGGCCGCTCTGACTCGGCGAGCCTTGCGCAACGTGTCCCCCTTGGCCCAGGTAGAGCTCAAGCCGCAATTTCTCGCGTCCAACCCTCTCGTCCTCGAGTACCTATTCCTACGAAGCGCACTGTCGTTCGCGCTGCTCCACCTGCTGTTGTCGCCCAAGAAATCGAAGAAGTTCGCAGTGATGATGCCCAGATCGCGATGGATGTTGAAGAAGAGCTTGCTGCTGCTGAACGAGAAGCCGAGGCGGAAGACGACCTCTTATCCCATGAATCCGAGGTTGAGGCCATGATTGGAATGGATGACAGCGACGAGGAAGACGAGGATGTGGAACGACCTGCCAAAATCCAACGCGTCTGGCCCGAGGTTTCTACCCAAAAGAAGGAGAAGTATAGGCGCGAGATCGACGAGGTCCACAAGATCTTTGAGGAGGAGGTAGATGTTATGGATCCGTCGATGGTGTCCGAATATGCAGAGGAGATCTTTGAGTATATGAGTGATCTTGAGGTTCGTCCTTGTGTAATAACTCGTCGCATTGTGCTAAAGAAGGCCTTTAGGAGGAGATGATGCCCTCGCCCGATTACATGGTCGATCAAAGCGATATAACCTGGTCGATGCGACAAACGCTTGTCGATTGGCTCCTTCAAGTCCACCTGCGCTACCATATGTTGCCCGAGACACTATGGATAGCCGTCAACATCGTCGACCGTTTCCTCACCCATCGCGTCGTTTCCCTCGTCAAACTGCAACTGGTTGGCGTCACCGCCATGTTCATTGCTGCGAAATATGAAGAGATCCTCGCACCGTCAGTGGAAGAGTTTGTGTTCATGACCGAGAACGTCTATCCCCGGGAAGAAATCCTAAAAGGCGAAAGAATTATGCTGCAGACTCTGGAGTTCAGGGTCTCGCACTACTGTTCGCCATACAGCTGGATGAGGAAGATTAGCAAGGCCGACGACTATAATCTCCACACTAGGACAATAAGCAAATTCTTGACAGAGGTCACTCTTCTCGACCATAGGTTCTTGAGGGTGAAGCCTAGCATGATAGCGGCGGTGGGCATGTACTGCGCAAGGAAGATGTTGGGAGGCACTTGGGTGAGTTGTGATCCTTTCTTTGTCTGTCTGGGGTGCAGTGCCGTTCGACATGCGTATGCCTCGTGCAAAATGAATCATGTGACTGATGTCTTCCTACAGGACGATTCATTTATTTTCTACTCGGACTTTACAGAGGAACAGTTGATTCCTGGTCACAAACTCCTCATCGAGAAGCTTACCGAACCCAACTTTTCTCGTCTGTATGTCTACAAGAAATATGCACACAAAAAGTTCCTCAAGGCTTCGATGTATGCGGTCGATTGGGCAAAGTCGCAGGTCGATGGCGCTCAGGGCATGCATCTGGAGTTCTGAAAGGCTGTTGTGCGTCCTCCGATATCGTTCTTCCGTCAATGTACTCTCCCATGCATCACACCCACATGTTAAACCATATATACATCACGCATCCATCCCCTCGTCCATTTCATGTCTCGATGTGTCATTTTATATCTCTGTTACATCTCCTGTCGACTCTTGGCTTCACCTCTATCATTTGCAATTTGCATTGATATAATCATTTTACCCCTGGCCCAATACTCTCGCTTTCCATCGCTATCGTCACCTCTTGCCCCCTCAAGGCGCTCTCCCCTCACTTCACTTCTCCCTCCTTTCCAATTCTCTTCCGGCTCTCTGAGAAATGCCTCAAACACCAAAGACACTACTATGTATGTCACGTTTATGTCCTTATGATCCATCACGACCTATGTCTGCACATTCGTTTCGTTTTTTCACGCACGTCTTTCCCTCTCCGTCTTGGAAAGTCTCTCCCTCGCTATTGATATCTATTTCTCTCGTTTATCGTTTTATTTATGTCTAAAAGCCTTCTTCGCCCACCGCACTACGCTATCACGTATACGTACTGGAGATCCACTCGTTCGCTTCGTCCCTCCCCTACTCCTGGTTCATTGTATATATCCCTTATTACTTTGACCACGCTGTACATACATGACAGTCTTGCGCAGAGCGCTAGCAGCCACGTATTTATGCCATAACCATTGCCACGTCTATCAGCGAGAATTTGAGAAACGCATTGCCCGATGGACGAGGACTGTCGGAAGCACGACACCGCGTCTAATTTGATCTAATTATGTCATTTACCGGATTCAAGGTATCACATGTATCGGAAGCACAGAGTATTTCATCCAACGCTGGTCTTGGACGTTGCTGCATTTCTGCTACCATCATGTCTAAATCTCTTTCTTTCAAAGGACACACCGTTGTCGTCACTGGCGCTGGTGGTGGGCTTGGGAAGGCGTGCGTATATCGCTTAGTCAAGGCGGGTATGGCTGGCTAACGTCATACTACAGGTATTCACTCCTGTTTGCCGCTCGTGGTGCGAATGTTGTAGTGAACGATTTTAATGCTGCCGCTGCGCAGGAATTGGTCGATCAGATTGTCAAGGGTGTGTGTCATTCACGCTGAATCAGTCCACTCAGAAATGTTGATTGGACGTTGAATTACCTAGCTGGCGGGAAGGCCGTCGTTAACACCTCGTCCGTCACTGATGGTGCTGCTGTCATCAAGACTGCGTTAGACAACTTTGGGAATATCACGATTCTCATTAACAATGCTGGGATCCTGCGCGACAAAGGGTACGGATGCGTCTGTTCGAGATACACGGAGCTTACCCTGGACTGCTTTCAGGTTCAAGAACATGTCTGACAAGGAGTGGGACCAAATTATGGAGGTGCATCTCAAGGGCGCATTCGCGTGCACAAAGGCTGCCTGGCCCCATTTCAGAAAACAGAAGTTTGGTAGGATTATCAACACGGCGAGTGCTGCTGGACTTTATGGTGCGATTTATCCTTCTTCATGTGATTCGTCATTTAACTTCTGAATAGGAAACTTTGGTCAGGCCAATTACAGTGCTGCAAAGATGGGCCTCGCCACGTTCTCGAAGACTATTGCTAGAGAGGGTGCCAAATATGGTATCAAGTCGACTGCTATTGCACCAGTACGTCATACATACGTATGTCAACTTTTGAAACTGTTTTTACTGGCATTACAGATAGCGGCCTCTGCCATGACCGAGACAATGATGCCTCCTGAAATGCTCGCCAACCTCAGCGTTAGTCTTTACCTTGGCATTTACCTACAAGGTAGCACACCTGATGTCGCATTCATAGCCCGAGTACATCGCGCCTTTCGTTGTTGCGATTTGTCACCCCGATGGCCCGGATGCATCTGGCAAAATCTTCGAACTTGGAGCTGGCTTCATAGCTGAGATCCGATGGGAGCGAAGCCATGGTACGGTATTCAAGACCGACGCCAGCTTTACGCCATCCGCTGTCAAGGAAAAATGGTCAGAGATCGTTGATTTCACTAAAGCCGACTAGTAAGTTGCCATTTTGGTTGTAAAGCGAAGTGTTTTTAAAAAGTCAATATAGCCCTGAGAACGTTACGGATGTTGATTCAAGAGTGCGTACACTTAGCATCCTTATGAGGATCCTTATCTAATTTCGCATTTCTTCAGGGTAAACTTGAACAAGCATCGAAACTTCCCTCGAATAAGCAGTCCTCGTCCGAGGTGCGCTTCGATGGTCAGACTGTGATCATTACTGGAGCAGGTGCCGGTCTTGGACGCGCATATGCACACATGTATGGGCGACTTGGAGCGAATGTTGTTGTCAACGACGTTAGCGAGAAGGGCGCAAAGGCCGTTGTTGATGAAGTTGTCAAAGGTCAGAAAGAGCCGTCGTTATGGTTCAAGTTTACCTATTGGCTCGTTTTGTCCTGTAGCGGGCGGCAAAGCGGTAGCTGCGATCTGTTCAGCTGAAGATGGAGATGCGATCGTGAAGGTTGCACTTGAGAAGTTCGGCGGCGTTCATATACTCATCGCAAACGCTGGTATCTTGCGGGATAAATCATTCACGGCCATGACGGAGCAAGAATGGGACATCGTGCTTGCTGTTCACCTTCGGGGAACATACAAGGTAATTCTGCTGATCTTTCAACTGCCCCGACGTCTAATGCAGCGCAATATCAGTGTGCGAAAGCTGTCTGGCCACACTTCCAGAAGCAGAAGTTCGGCAGGATCGTTACTACGTGCTCACAAGTCGGCATCTGTGCGTATATTCGGTCACAAGACGTCTTCAATCCTCTGACAGTCTGTTTTCCAGATGGTAACTTCGGCCAGGCCAACTATTCTACAGCAAAGGCGGGTATTGCTGGCTTCACACGGACGCTGGCGATCGAGGGCAAGAAGTACAATATTTTATGCAACGTTATTGCTCCGTCAGCAGGAACGGCTATGACAAGCACCATCTGGTATGTTCGTTTAGATCATTCGGACTGAGGGGTATTTAATGAATACGCAAAAGGCCGCAAGAAATGGTTGACGCTTTCAAGGTAATCGTCATGTCTCCTGTCAAGCTGAATTCTGTTGACTGTAATGTAGCCGGATTATATCGCGCCGCTTGTGGGCTACCTCAGCAGTGCCGGTGAGCGAGCTTTATACTATTATCAGACGAAGTTAACTGTTGAATTTCAGACAACACTGAAACATCTGGATCCTTGTTCGAGGTTCTCGGCGGGTGGGCAGCTCAAACGCGATGGCAGCGTGCGGGAGGCCACAGCTTCCCTTCGAACAAGCCCTATACCCCTGAACATGTTATCGACAAGTGGAGCGTTATTACAAACTTCGGTAAGTTTACTCTATGGTTGTTGCTTTGAGATGATATTGATACCTTGCTACAGATGACGGGCGAACCACGAATCCTACTACTACCGCAGAGGCAATACAACAGGTTCGGTTTCTTGCTGCATTGATCTGGCATCATGTTTTCTCAAGTATTACGCTTAGATTATTGAGAACTTCGGTAACAAGGGTGATGGGGTCAAGGCAAAGCTCTAGATGGTGTTCGGGAGAGGGAACTTTTCGATTGTGTATTTATTTTTGTAAGAAAGGATTTGAATGTTCATGTTACCGCTGACTTTGCGGAGGCAGCGATTCGGAAGGACACACACAGTACATTCGAAGCCAAGACTACAAGTACAAATTGAACTACGGAATGACTCTGATTAGGTCGACGATGGTAGGCAAGTTTAACTATCGAAGCGCTGGGCGACGGCGGCAAGGATAGTGGGGTAGACCTGACCAGCGGTGGGGGCCAAGACTAGCTCACCAGTCTCCTGGCTCCACTTGACATCGTCGAAGCTGGTCTCGACACGTTCAGACGAGCCACCACCAGCACCAGCAGAAACGCGGAAGCCGAAGATGCTCATCGAACCACCAGTTTCCTTGGTCTCTGTATACATCTTGTGGACTTCCTCCCTCATGCTCGATGCGAATGAGACTCTCAGCTCGACATCGTAGCCAACAAGGACGGAGACTACTCGAGCGAACTTCTCGCTGAGGACATCTGGCGCACCATCAACGCGGTCCGGGAACAGAGTCCTGATACCGGCAACGTCCCTGTAACGAAGATCTTGTTATTTCCGTGCATTTGGAACGAACAGGAAGGGCTCACCATTGACCTGGTTGGACGTCGAACTTCTGGATGCCAATCATGGCGAGCGACAGACTGACTTCGTTTTCTCGATGCGAGGTCTCCAAGGTGCGCTCCTCCCACTGATTGTTGTGGTAAACTCGGCAAGAGAAGAATGGCCAGAACCCGCCTCCGCCTCCGCCGCGAACTTCTTTGAAACCATATTCATACCACGTCGTGTCCTGTCCATTCTTGATATCGATGGTAAGGAAATTATCTCGCGGCGCGCCATGACCTGCCGCGGTGATCCACGCTTGGACCGTGCTAATATAAGTCTGGATGGTGTACGCTGGCACGCGAATAGTCGACTGGTCAATCTTGGCTGGCTCGGGTTTCACTCCGCTATTGGCATACTTAATCGCATCGGCGATCAGGTCTTGGTCGTCAACCAAGCCATCCATGTTGTATCTAAGGGCGTGTCGTTCAAGTCAAATAAGTCTTTAGGGCGTTCGTAGGTGACTCACCCAGGCAAGGCATTGGCACCCTGTGCGTTCGAAATTCCGTCCATGTACGAGGCGAGGGTGGTAGCGTCAGGACCGAAGTACTGCTGCATTGCCTGATAGAGCTCAGTCTGGGTAGCTTTGCGCGTGTTATCGGCAACCTGAAGGGGTGGGTAGTTCTGCAGGGCCCATTGCCAGAATGTCTGGCCAGGATACAACTCTTTAACTGCGTTGTATTGAGCGAGCGCCTGGCCCTGGACTACAAAGTAGTTGGCGTTCGCAGATTCAAAGGCAGTCCTTGCTGCGGCCATGCGGGCAACGGCCTCTTGGGAGGGATTCGATTTCTATATATTTAAATGTTCATTCAGTTAAGCGATTCGCTGATAAAAAGCTGATTCCTGACCGTTTTGACCCAATCGATGTAACTTAGAGAGACGCGTTAACACTGGTCGGTCGGATTTGCAAAGGAAAGGCATGTACCTGCGTAATTGCTGAATATAGCTTCCAGCTGAACCACCGGTGTAGCTGGGATTGTCAGAGTACTGAAGCGCATCGGCGAACTTGTAGATGAGATAGTTTGTCATTTGGGGGTAAATAAGATCGCCAGCGGCCATTCCACGCTGGGTGACGGGGCTGGTGAGAATGACGAAATGGTCGCCAACATCGATCTGGAATTTAGTCTTGATAGCGCTGGCATATGCGCGCGCGAAGATGGCATCGGTCTCAGAGATAGGTGTATCGTCGCCCATGTTCGAGTTAGTGAGATGAGAAGGGTTTACTTCACAGCGGTGGAGGACCTGGATGAAGTGCTGACCGAATGCGAAGAGAGTGAGCTTTTATATTGAAATCAGCCATCGTCCGGTCTCTCTTGCACTGCAGTATCATCTTTGTTCAAGCAAGTGAATCGATCCGGATAAGGTACTTGCTGATATCCTGTGACCCAGCACAGCACTTCCATCCCACTCGTATCATCGATTGGGACCCCATATTATCACCAGGGAAATATGTGACAAGATATTTTCTCTTTTCTCAATTTCTATCAGAAGAACGCGTCAACTGGCGTTAGTACGTAAGGGCATTTCATATTCCTAGACACCTTTCATTTCGGCCGGATCCTATGCC
Source organism: Tricholoma furcatifolium (assembly GCA_018854895.1). Classification (NCBI taxonomy): domain Eukaryota; kingdom Fungi; phylum Basidiomycota; class Agaricomycetes; order Agaricales; family Tricholomataceae; genus Tricholoma; species Tricholoma furcatifolium. The sequence continues at coordinate 81,112 of JABAJV010000015.1, forward strand.
AAGGTGCTCATGGTTTTCTTTGGCTTCTAAAGATCGTCGGAGAGAAGGCGAACTTTGAAAACAGTTTTGTGTCTGGGTCGTGAATTCTAAATTTGTTTCCGCGCCAGCGGATCTAAATGGGGAAAATCCTTTGATGAAAACAGTGGATCATGGATAGGCCTAAGATTAGAATTTGGAAGATGTTTTTGTGCTCTATAACAGGTGGTCAACGTTAACTTGTGATATCCCAAAGCTCCTTGTGGTTAGTTATATCACGAATGTAAAGACATGACTGTCACATTGCCGCAAACCAGTTTCTCTTCAAGGAATATTGCTTCGTGCAGATGTGCCTGTAGGAGTTAGACCTAGCTGCCACAAGTTATCTCCTTTCAAATGCTGCGTTGCAGATCGCAAGGAGCGACCTCGCCTTCCGGCAATAAGTGAACACTGATCGGCGAGACGTATGGGTTCTGGTTTTCCCACAGACTGTAACCGTACTTTGCGAGACAAGCAAGCCCCGATCTATAGGGACTAGTGATTATCGGTTACTATCTTTGATGTAGAAGCTTCGATGCTCTAAAACTGCTCCACCCACTGTTGCTCTACAGCTAGGGACTCGTTAGCACATGCCTGGCCCTGGATTAGACGATACCACATGATCAACAAGTTGACGTTGCAGTCCAGATGCAATGCCTGACAGGCAAAACGGTGTGATTTATTACTTTGGATAACATACTGTAACGCCACATAAGCGCCACATCAGTGCCTATAATAATACAGTCATGTACTCCTTTGTTTGTGTTTACTGTATTGTTGTGAATATTGACAGATGCACATGCGCAGTAACCATCTGGGGTAGATAACATCCATCTCCCACCTTTACATCCGAAGAGAATACAAGAAATCCCAATCTCGTGTCGGTGAAGTGGAAGATTGCTCTCCCGTGAACACCTGTGATAGAAACGAATGGATAGATATGGTTCATCAATCGCGATAGGCATCGCAGCCGTTAGTCGCTATGTGCTAGGTGAAAGGTGTGACTAAAACAACCGTGACAACATTATACAGCATGTTTCGCGTGTTGGTCGACTTTGGAACAATCGAATCTGGTTCCTCGGGCTCTAGGTCGCACTCAAAGATACATGTACATTCACAAAGGACTACTTGACAAACGTGTACTACGTCAACGATTACCTCCTAGTGGTTGGATTGGGAGGGAAGTGTTGAGCTAAAATACCAAGAACGGCTACATAGGGTTTATCGTCGGCGGTGGTGGTAGACTTGGTGGTAGATTTCACATTCTGGCCACTCTTGATCTCTACTCCCAACTTGGGATCATATGCGATCACATATGAAAGCGACCTAGCGTATTTGGGATCAAGGACGTCGGGTGCTCCTGTATCTCGCTTTGGGTACAGAGTCTTCACGTTGTCGACATTCCTAACGATATTCGTGAGCACAGAATTCTGGATTGGACATACACCGTACCATGGGCCGACGTGAATGTCGAGTTTGGCGATTCCCTTGGTCGTCAACTTGAGGTAGATACCGTTTTCCTCTTGCGACCCGGTTGGAGTTCCAGAGTCAATTTTGACCTCGACAAAGGTCTGGTCTTGACCACCGCTGCCGCTCTCGATCCAACGGTTCAACTGATCCTTGAGGTCAAGGGAAGAGTAATATGGAGCGAAAGTAGCGTTTCCTCCTGCTGGTTGTACACACATGTTATAACTGTTCGTCAAAAAGGTTAATAAACACGGCTGCGCTATGGAAAATAGACCAACGTACCCTTGATAATGGGTCGTGGTATCTAGAGCCTTCCCCAGGCTTTCCTGATACCCTCGTAGAGTATTGATTCGACCCCAATATGCATTATAGGCTTGATTATATGTTGACTGGGCAAGGTTCAGAGCATTCTTGGCGACTGTATAAGACGGGTAGTTCGTGGCAGCCCATTGCTCGAACGGAGGTTTAGGAGGAGGGACTATGTCGTCAGAGTCATAGATCGCCCTTGCATCTGCTTCTACTTTGTCAAAATTCGCCTGAGCAGCTTTCAGAGCCGCTTCTGCTTGGTCGAGTTTTTCCTTATCACCGGGATTTTGAAGGGAGCTCTAGATGTTTGTCAGGACTGTGTTCCGTTGACGATACTCGACGTACTTCGTCAACCGTATTCAAATAGCTGCATGCGATATCAAAAAAGGGCTGTATGGTTGAAGATGAGACGTACGTGTTCAATTCTGTGGCATAATTTCCAGTAGTGTCGTCAGAAGCAAGAGTTGTATTTGCAAGGTTGTAAAGAAGATAATTGACAGCTTCAGTTGTGAGAGATGTAGTGGAGTCGGTAAATGGCACGATGAAAGGAAGAGCAAAGATCTGGTGATCGCCTGGGATGGGAACGCCAGGAAGGATCGCGTTTTTTAGAGCTGTGCGATAAGCCGTCCAGAAAGGAGAGTTGTCCGACATGATGAAGTTGGGTCGGATTGAAGGGAAACTTGAGAAAAAGAAGCTGATCTATTTATCAACCGAAATGCAAATTATTAAGTGTTTTTCACAATGACTTGCTGTGCCCATGAGGAGCTTCGAGATTTCCAAGGTACCTATACAATGAAACGTCATTACCGCATTCCAAGCCAATTAGGATATGCGGTGAGACCTGGTGGCCATACGTGGACCATGTCTATGTTCCACGCTTCACACATGGGTTAGAGATTGATCAAACCCTTGGATGATATCGATAAGTGTAGGCTGTGGCTCTGATTGGTTCCATAGATATGTTTGGTCAACTTGTCAAAGTCCTTCTGATCGAACAGAGTAGACCTTGTTGGCAATCCGATGGTTCCCTTCCTATATTCACAGCAATTCCGAAGGGTATTGGGTCACAAGATGCTCAGGAGCAGAGAAGTCGGCATACCTGAAATCCAGGACCCCAACAAAGAACGAGACAGGGGTAGAGATGCGAGCCCTTCGTCCAAGGTGTCGGATTGCCATTTACAGCAAGGCACTTCTTTCAAATATTGATGCAATCCTTGGATAAAAATGTGATGTCCAGGACGCACTTCCTAGATTCATTATGTACATACAAAAGTAGTTAGATGAAATGTTCACCGAGTACGATATAATCGTGGAAGACAATGTCTGCTTCTCGTGGTGCGTGTGGTGTACGGCAGCATACGGCAATGTCCAAATACCATAGCCAGTCGATCATTCCTAAAGGAAAAATCAGTTACAAGGTTATTAGAACTGACAATATGAAGCGAATCGACGACTCTCAATGTAACCGCGTTTATCGCGAAATCGAGTGTGAAAAACGTATGTCGCGCCATTGTCATATATCGTCAGCGGACGCATATGCGCACAATACTTAGTAGATGGTGATGATCGGCACAAAAAAACATACGGAAGACCGAGGGACAAACTATCATCTGACTGAAAGCGAGAATCAGTGATAATAGTGGCGCACAAATACCGCAAAGCCCCAAAGTCTCGCGGAATACTAAGTCCTTGACCAAATAAGAATACTTGAGCCGCGTGAGACTGACGCCGGGCCTTCAACCAAATTTCTTGCAGAAATCTAGAAAGTTTCGAAGGAGAAAGTGAAAGAAGAAAGTGGAAGAGGTACGATATGGGTAACAACGTTGGTTCCGGGTGACCTGAATCTTGACTAGAGCGAGGTCGATCGCGACTTGCCAGATCCAGACCTGGCACTACAACCCAAACAAAGACAAACAGAGCTTGTTTGACAAATTGCAACATTGTAATGGCGACGCAGTGCTAGTAAGTTTTTATTTGAAAATGCAGTTGAGCGGTCTTTGACCTTTGACTAAATATATTTTATCCTTCTATGACCTCAAATCGCCACGATATCGGTGCATTGACATGGCCTAGTACGAACGTTCCCCACTTCCAGTTTAATTCAAGCGTTGAGCAACAACAGCAAGTATAGTCGGATATACTTGAGTCGTACTGGCGAGGGAAATAGTCATTGTGCCGCTGGGTTTGTTCCACTGGACATCTTCAAACTTGGTTTTCACGTCGTCTGACCCATCGCTGGCTGAGACGCCAACTCCAAAGATTGTCATCCCGCCACCGCTCTGTCGTGCCTCGTCGTACATCTTGTCTACTTCATCTGCCAAATCGCCCTTAAATGTCACTTTCAGTTCGATATCGTATCCAACTATAACGGAAGTTGCTCTAGCCAACTTGTTCCAATCGTGAAACTCTGGTGCGTCGGGCAGTAGCTTGGGGAATAGGGTCTGGACATTGGGAACATCCCTAAAGAGCAATTCAGTATTTGCAAAACGAATCAGCTGCAGTAAAAACTTTACCATGCACCAGCAGTTACCTTGAACTCCTGTAGTCCGCGCATGGAGAGCTGGAGCGAGATACTGTCCTCCCGATTCTCGACATTCAAATTGTGCGTTGTAGATGTGTTATCGGCTTTAACCTCAAACGAGATCAACGGGGAAAGCCCAACGTTTTCGTCTTGAATTCCTTTGAAGCCATAATTTTCCCACTTGGTGTTTCGTCCATCGGCCACATCTATGGCCAGGATTTGGTCTCGTTCCCCACCCTTCGATGACCGGTCAATCCAGGCTTGGACTGTGCTCGCATACGTTTCGATACTGTACAACGGCATTCGCAAGATCGCATGGCTCCACCCATCGCGAAGCGTAGTTTCAGCGTTCTGCGCCTTCTTTAAGATATTGTCTACGATCTTTCGGTCTGCCACACCAGTCATGTTGAACCTGTTATGCATGGAGTTCAATGTGACTCAAGTCGAACAAAATGACTCACTCTGGCGCTGGATCCTGGGATAGCGCGCTTTGTATGTTCTCCATGTATTTCGAGGACTCGGCTAATCGGGGACCAAAGTAATTATCTGAAGCCGCAGAGAGTTCTGCCCGAGCAGTATCGCGCACTTTCTCAGCACTGGCGACTTCGGGCGCATTTTCGATGATCCAGGTCCAAAAACTCAAGTTTGAATCCAACTCCTTGGCTTTGATAAACCTTGCTTGTGCTTCGACAAGTATCTCGTTGTAGCGCTGCGCAGCTGCGAATGCCGAATCCTGGGTCTTATTTTTGCGATCCTCAGCCACTTGACTACGGTCAGCCCCCTATATCGTGACATCAGCTTACTCGTCCATCTTATGAACGTGGAATCGTCTCACTGTGTCAATCCAGGGAAGATATCTAACAATGGTATCATGAGAGAGGGGATTCGAGTGAGAGAAATGTGAAGGTATCTACCTCCACAGTTGATGTATGTAATTGTCAACAGCTTCGCCAGTGTAGATGGGGCTGTCTGCCGCTAACAGGGAGTCACCAAGTCTGAAGATTCGGAAGTTAGTTACTTCTGGAGGAATGAGATCTCCAGCTGCGATCCCTCGTTGGGCTATCGGACTTAAGTAGATAGCTTCGCGTTCACCAAGTTTGAGGTGGAGTTTGTTCAAGATGGAGGATGCATACGCGCGCGTGAAGGCGGCCTCGAACTCGACGGACGACGACATGGATGAAAGTGATCAAGATAGGCCTTGAATGATTCACTACGTGATCTTATTGAGTCTAGTGTTTGTGTAACTTTTTGGCACACCGAAAAGCAATCTAAACTCGTATGTAATGCGTTAACCATCCCCATAACGTTGGGTATCAATCTTACTCAAAATCAATCGACGTCTGGCACAGATTATAGGCATCTGATCTGATTCATAAGGAAGTGCCTCATACCGCATGGTATACTGAATGATTCATCGCATCTGTCACAAAGAGAACTGGTGGCGTAGTCGTCGGTGGAAAAGTGGTATAATCCAGACGGCAGGGTATGTATTACTGAATGAAAACACATAATCATCTGCCGTCAGGAGATCGATAAGAACAAGCCATGGGCACTACGGGTCTAGAACGGTGAAGGGCTCATTGGAAAGTGGTGTTTGCTAGGGTGTAAATAATACCCCAGTGGAATTTCGAGACACGTTCTTTGTGAAAGATCCAGGAACGGCGGTTTGAACGGCACACTGAAAGGAAGGCCTTTTCCGCACTATTCTTGAAGGCAAAGCCACGAGAAGGGGATAACTTTGAGGGTTTAGGCACGGATCCAGAACAGGGAAGTGTTTCGTGGAGAGGAAAGCAGCCTAGATGGTCGAGAAGCGTGGTGACAACTTGAATGCTTCGTGATAATGATCGTAAGGAGCTCCAGCATTCTCAAGTTAGTCACCTGTTTGTGCAGCTATATTCAGAGAGAATCATTTGACCAAGGAGAGACAGCGACGTTCACACGAATCCATTGTCTACACAATGACATCCAATCTTATCGATATGATGTCTTCCAATCCTCATCTATTTACCCCATTAGTACACATATATTGCCTCGGTGCGGAAGCAAAATGCCCCGGTGTAATTGTATGTTTCCACAACTCTACCTCGCCGTGTCCACTCCGTGTCCCAATGATGTGACCAGCGTTGTGACCAGCAGGCACTGCGTCTACGAAATAGGAAGGTGCGGACGCTAACGGCAACATGTTAGTGTTGCGCGTTGTGGTCAGGAGACAGAATGTGGATCTCCATTAGTAATCCGGCGTTTTTTTCGTCCTAGCGATTTTTTGTGTGAAGGAAAAAATCAGTGGATGTTTGTTCTGCGTCACAAGATTTGGATGTCAGTATCGTTTTAGATTTTGAATCGATCCACTTCCTCGTTGGTGTGCTATATTGAAGTTGAAGATATTCGATTTAACTTAAAAGCTTCTCTCTCCGCAAGTAGACATCATTCTCGTTTTTAACATGCCTGACGACATACCTATCTCTGAGACCGACGCCATCTTTGCGCGGGCCTATGCCAGTGCTATCAAGAACAAATTCCAGATCGATGTTGGCGAACATTTCATCATCCTCACTAGCCCAGTGACGCAGCGTGGAATAGCCGCTGGCGATCTCATTTATCCACAAATGACCAATTATCTCACCTACAAATTCGCCGATGCCCTTCAGTACTCTGACAACCCCATGTTCACCGGTGGTTCAGCTGGAAGCTATATTCAGCAATTACGCAGGTACATACCTTTCGTTTGTAAACCCGACCGACCAGCATTAACGCGTCTCTCCAAGTTACATCGACTGGGTCAAAACGGTAAAACCATCGCCTTCTGCAAACGAATAGCTTTCTAATAGCTTGCTTATTCAGAGTGGTAACCCTTCCCAAGTAATCGTCCTCCGTATGGCTCAAGCGCGGGATAACTTCACCTTGTCGAATCAGAATTACTTCGCAGTTCTCCACGATGGTGTGGAGGAATTCAACAAAGTCAAAGATCTGTTCCCCGGACTAACCTTCTGGGACTGGGCTGAGTCCAATTATCCTCCCCTCGCTAATGCCGACACAATACGCAAGAATGCGGAAAAGGAGCTGTATGCAGCGATGGATCTTTACTTTGGCCCTGAAGCTACTACACTCGCGACGTACATGGATCATATCGCAAGCGCTCAAAGTTCCAACCCACTGCCCGGGTAAGTCGCTGACGACACTCCGAAATTACTACTGATCAAGACACCGTTTAGCTATAACAATGAGGGTTTGCTCGATGATCAAGACTTGCTTTCCGCTGCAATCAAGGACGCCAATGGGGGAAGAAAACTGCCAGAGCAGACCATTGCGCAGTCGACTGTCCGTGTGCCAGCATACGATATCGCAACAGCCTACAGCAGCACGGTCCAGGCATGGATTACCGCTGCAGGACATGGCGCGCCGAGAGATCAGATCATTCCTATTGATATCAGGCAGGGAGAGGCTACGTCTTGGGGCGACTACGGCTTCAAAGAAGTCCATGGAGGCGGTGGGGTTGGGTTCTGGCCATTCTTCCATGCGCAGGTCTTTGTCAACAACGAATGGGAGGAGCGCACATTGAACACCGAGGGTCGAGAGAATGATCTTTCTCTTCAACTTGCCATGATTGGTCTCCAGAAATTCGACATCCAGACTGAGCAATGGTAAGATTTTGTTTTTAACTCCAAGAGCGCTGGAAATGACGCTCCTTCGCAGGGACGTTCCAAACGTAAAGACTTCATTCCCAAATCGTCTTCCAGCTGCCCCAGAAGTTCTTAGTCCCAAATTCGCTCGAGTAGTCTCCGTTCTCGTCGGATATGATATCGAATTGAGAGTCGAGTTTGCGTCGAGCATCAGGGAAGAAGTAAATCGCATATACGAAGAGGTTAAGTCCACCGGAGGGCGTATGAGCATTTTTGGATTCCGTGTTTCTGCTGGAGCAGGCGGTGGCTCCTCGGACGACGTTGAGACCCGCTTTGAGGACGTCAAGTGGGATCGAGCTACCGGTTTAATGACCTTGGTCCCAACCTCAGGCCAGGTTTATCCCACTATCCTTGGTACCGTTGCTCAGCGCTTCGACTAAATATGTGTATCGATGTCAACGTATCAGTCTGCACTTGTAGCCTTGTTGTTTCAATATAAAGAACTTGATTTGCCAATGGTCAAGGACGGAGGGAGATGTGGGTGCATCGATAAGCTTACTTTAGGATGACAAGTGTTAAAAAAGT